>JAKUCV010005203.1:0-20873 GCA_028386065.3 Turnera subulata
ATTTAAAGTCTTCCGCTGTGCATAGTTTTTCTATTATTTGGCCATTGGGCCGGTTTTATTATTATTGATGTTTATTATTATGGGCTGTCGAGCCCGAGTTATTGTGGTTCACACTGTATGCTGGTTTCTTTTTGGGTTGGGTTGTCACAGTTCCGGCACGTGTTTACTGTGTTCGGTAAATACGGGTCGGGGCGCTTCACTCCCTACTATCTAAATTTTTGGATAGGAAAAAAAAAAATAGATTGAATTTTCGAGAACAGGACTCGAAATGGCAGTTGAGAAATATTTATTTGGTAGCTACTTTGGCGCCAAGTTCTGAGGGCAAACCAAAAAAAAGAAAAAACGAAAATGGTTCATGTTTTGCTGCCAATTGGTGTTTCACTGTATTATTAATTTTATATATACTAGTTTTTCTCAAGGCGATGAGATATGATAATTTATAATATAATTATTATTAAAAATAATAAACAAATCATGTAAATAAAAGTAATTAAATTATAAATAAATTTAGTAAGAAGGAGTGATGGTATTTTTTTCTAAAATTTAACTTATTTATATTGATTTTTCTTAATTTTAGAAAAAATTCAATTTTTATTATTCTTAGTAAAGCTATTGATATTATTTATAGTTTAATTTATCATTTTAAGTATTTTTTAATAAAAATTATAATATTTCTATTTTCAAAATTGATATTATTTTTTTCCTTTATTCTTTCCTCCCCTTCTTCTCATCATAGATCTTCTTCTTCTTTTAAAGTTGCTGTATTATGTGTTCAAATTTGTATATAGTTGTTAAGATTTTGCTAACTTCTTTTTTGATATTTTTAAAATTTACATAAAATAATTATTTTTTTTTCACTTATTTACTTACATCAGTGTTGTTATGGACTGAATTTTGAAGTTAATAAAATTCGGATAGCGACTCCATTGATGTTGGATTGACCCTACAAAGAAGGTGTAAGGATGCGACTGAGGGGAATAAATTAATTTTAATCCGGGTCCTCACAGTTGGCAACTCTGCTGGGGAAGTAGTGGGTTCAAGAAATTTTGTGCAATCGTTGATAATTGTATGCCTTTTTGTTTGTCATGTGCGTGCCTTTCATTCATGAATTCTGTATGAAGCTTCTACCTTAAGAGGGTAAGGGGATCCTACTCCGTTACTTACCGTCCTTCGGGGTTATCGGCTAGAGTGAACCTATTTCTCGCTGTTTAGCAATGATAGGGGTTAATAGGCCTGAGACCTCATGCGACGCCCTACATCACGTGTGAGTAGGCCAAACTATCCCTTAGCGACGGTCCTCTAGCCCCCAACCAGCTGCATACCCTGAGCATCTCATTCATAATTAATCAATACGTGGTACGTGCATATTGTGTGATTGTTGTGGATTCGTGTGTGTGTAGATATAGTGTTTGTTTTTTTTTTGTTTCGATAAATCCAAAAACCCAAAAAAAGAGTTTAGGATGTCAACATAAACAGGTGAGTCGAGGGTGAATTGATCAGGTTAGGGATATAAGTATGGATGTGTGTAAGTCGATGATGAATTTTCTGTGTTGTCTCCTTAGTTGCTATGATTGATCGGTTAGTCTACCTTGTCTCAGTGAATCCACGATTTGCATACATTGAACATTGCATCATATGTCTTAATGAAAAAAAGATTTCGAGCAAAAGTTGTTTTCGTTTTCTAGATTATGTTTGCAAAAAAGAAAAAAATCGAATTTTTGAAAAAAAAATTTTTTTGCGAGTTTATTCCATCATGAAATTTTTGCTTCATTTTCCCATCTTGTTTTTAAAATAAAACGAAGCTCAAGTTAGGACTCTTGATGGTAATGAATAGAATTGATTGAAAACCCTACCTTTAGGACACTATCAGTTAAAAACTAATTTTTTGAACCCACCAGTCGCTATGATGAAGGAGAATTTTGTTCATAGATGACCAATAATGGTTCTTAGAGTTTCAAAACTTTTTTTGATGTTGCTTAACCCGACATTTGTGTTTTTCGCACTCCCTATGCATGTTTTTAAAATATTGACATCAACATCTATGTCCTAGAACAAATCTCCAGGCCTTTTCAAAGTGAATTTTTTATATGGATGCTCAATAAAGGATATGATTTAGGCCCTCTTTGCTCAAGCCCACAAGCCAACAAAAAGCCTACCCGGTAGCATTACCCCTTGATAAGCCCTCTTTGAGCCTATGAAGTGATAGCCAAATATTCTTTGATTACCCGCATCAATCCACCTTTAACCCTTTGAGGCCTCTCTACGGCTATCATATATTTTTATTTCATGAGTCATACATTTTTCAAAATCCGTTGGAAGGATCTTGCTATAAGCCCTTATCAAAAAGTTTTTCGATGAAGTGCACATGAACCTCAATTTCTACACATCCAAGATGGTCTATGCAACGAATCGCTTCAAGAATGGTATAAAAAGCCGAAGTTCACATGAGGAATAACCAAAGTCAATCACCGAAAGTCACTAAAATCAAAGGAAAAATCATCAAAGTCCACGACGTTGATCTCGAGCAATCCAAACAAAGGAAGAAAGGACTGAATGTGTGCACAAGCAATTATTTTGAAGCTAGGAGAATTTTCTTTAGAAGATTAACTCGATTTGGATGCTATCTCAAGAATTGCACTTTGAGAATACTTTCGCTGATAGTAGCACACACAAAATCTTTCCTAAGTATGGGTTTTTAACTTTGAATCCCTTACTATCTCTTTTCTTTGATAAGCCTTTACACATGACCCCACTACAACATTGATAAAAGACCTATTGATCCTTTTGAGAGTACCTATACACAATAGTGGAGTTTAGGCCTAGAATTTGCCTATGGGATTTGTTGAAAATTTTCATGACGTCAATTCATACTTGCATATGGGATCTCTCTCTTCTCGGGTTTCTATTCTAAAATATTTTTTGTGAACTCTAAAGAGTCTTCGTTGGGTGTCTTGATCTAAGTTCTCTCTAGCCGGTGATTCGGTGGAGGTTTTTCAAAACCTTTGATTTGAAATATCTTTCTACTACTATTTTTTATTTTGACCACTCAATGGGTATTTATTGAAGAAGAAACACATTCATGGTCATTGGGAGTCTTTAACGTGAAGCTTTTATGTTTTGATAGAATAACTTGTATTTTCAAAAGTTGCTTAACTTCCACCTTTGGCTCGAATGGTTTTCAAAAAAAATCAAGCATCATATTAGGGGTATTTTGCATACAAAAACATCATGTAAGAGTAGAAAGCACTTGCATCATGTAGAAGTAGAAAGCATTTGCATTTGGAAGAAAAAAGAAGAAAAAAGAAAAAAGAAAAAACAACAAAAAGAAGAAAAAAGAAAAAAGAAAAAACAACAAACATGTAGAAGCTATGGGCATTCTCATACATTTTAGAAATATGCTCATGCATCATTTAGACATAGATGTAGATTCATTTGACAAGGCAGATTTGATAGAAAATAAATGAAGGAGATAATATCAAAAATTCATCATCTTGAGTATACTTGTATGTCTTAGAATTGATAGTTGAAGGGGCATGGCATGCTAGAATGATTTAGACAATATGTATTATAGACCAACAAGCATGCCATGTCCACACCTGAGAAGTAGAAGCTAGACATAAGGGACAAGATATCCTCTGACTCGTTTCATGTTGACTGGGCTTGGTGTCTTAGGAATAGAAAAGATGACGGCTGTGGGCATTCTCATGGGAGGGGATATAAGGCCCAGTTTTTGAGTTGATCTGATATAAGTTTGGGGAATTCTCATATAAGGAGATGTAAGGCCCGAGTTTTTGGTGAAATGATGCTAGGGGCATGGCTGCCCGAGTCCAAGAAGTTGAGTACACCATAAGGGCATAGCTGCCCATGTTTTTGAAACATTGAATGCACGAAGGGCATAATTGTCCTGAGCTTTTTAATTTGAATGCATAAGGGGCATAGTTGCCCTAGATTTTGAAGTTGAATAAATCAAAGGGCATAGCTGGCCGAATTTTCAAAGTTAATTACACCAATAGCATAGATGCCTGAACTATTGAGAAGGGCATAGTTGCCCGGATTTTTTGAAATTGAGTACATCAGGGGCATAGCTGCCCGAATTTTTTTGAATTTGATTGCATGAAGGGCATAACTGCCCGAGCTTTTGAGTTTGATTGCATGAAGGGCACAGCTGCCCGAGTTTTTGAGTTTGATTGCATGGAGGGCATAGTTGCCCGAGCTTTTGAATTTGATTGCATGAAGGGCATAGCTGCCCGAGTTTTTAATTTGATTGCATGAACGGCATAGCTGTCGGAGCTTTTAATTTGAAGGGCATAGCTGCCCGAATTTTTAAAATTGGTTAAGGGCATAGCTGCCCGAGTCTTTGAAGATGGTTGCATCATGGGCATAGCTGCCCAAGTCTTTGAAGATGGTTGCATCATGGGCATAGCCACCTGAAATATTTCGAG
Organism: Turnera subulata; assembly: GCA_028386065.3. Classification (NCBI taxonomy): domain Eukaryota; kingdom Viridiplantae; phylum Streptophyta; class Magnoliopsida; order Malpighiales; family Passifloraceae; genus Turnera; species Turnera subulata. The sequence goes on from JAKUCV010005203.1 coordinate 4,443, forward strand.
TTAATTTTGCACTAAGGGCATAGCTGCCCAACTTTTTACAATCGACTACAGAGTAGGGGCATAGTTGCCCCGGATTTCTAAGATAATCATGCATCATGGGCGTAGCTGCCCAAAATTTTAGAATCGATCACATTTTTAGGGCATAACTGCCTGAACTTTGGAGATGACTAGGGGCATAGCTGCCCCCGGCTTTTTTGAATCTATTGGGCGTAGCTGCCCAAAATCTTGAGATAGTTATTCATTGGGGGTATAAATGCCCCGTCTTTTTTGAAAAATCTTGATTGTGCCATGGCGACATAACTACCCCGGGCTTTCAAACCAAGAGCATAGTTGCTCAAAATTCTCAACACATCACGACATCATTAGCATCATTAGCAAGCTCCTCCAAATTTGAGTGTTCTTCTTTTCGTTGGTTCGTCTTCAGATTTCTAAAGACTCACCAATGAGGGGCATCTCTAAACACCCAAATTTGACCTACGATTTATTCTGTTATTTTAAATTATGAATGTGTTTGTGCCTTTGATTAATAAGATGATTTGATATGAATATGTTTGTGATTTGATTTAGTAGAATATTAATATTTTATTTGTTTAGCCTTTTTATTTATTTTTGCCCATTATTTTTGAGATGATTTAATTTTGAGTTAAAAATAAATATTGAGTCTGGGCCAGTAAGGTATGGATTCTCCAGTAGAATATTTTAGAGTGTTTCTAGGCTAGGGAACAACTTAGAAGGCGTGGAAACCTGGTAGGAATCGGATTTAAGAGAAAAAGTGCTCAACAAGGAAAAGAACAGGAACAATGAATAGGTCTTGGTGGACATGTAGAGATGACCGCCAGGTCCTGGCAGACATACGGACCTGTTTTGGCAGATTTTCTTATTTTTCCTTTTTTTTTTTATTCTAGCTCTTAACCATCAGATTAAGCTGTTCAATCTTGAACCTTGGATGATGAGGACGACCCTTAGGACCTGAGCACTTTAAATAGACCCTCCCCTTCACCTAATGGACACACACTAGAGAAATCTCTTCAACACACTATAGGTTAGAAAACATAGAGAAAACTCTTCTTTTCTAGGATTTTAGAGCATTAGAATAGCTATTGTTCTTGAGTAATCTCGTGGAAAGGAGTAGCAAGGAATTGGCAGCAAGAGGAGTGTGAGAGGAGAGCATAAAGAAGGCAGCCGGAGACAATTCCGGTGGTGGAGTAGAGAACCCGATTAGAAGGACCTATTGCGTGCAGTCTCGGTAAATCGACGATATTTGGAGTTATGGACGTTGTTTTGCTGCAATCTTAGTGTTCCTGAAAAGTTAAGAGAATAATATACAACTTTGTTGTTGAGGTCAGAAGCTAAATCGGCCATCTTCTTCATAATAATTGTGTTGGAAGTCGACGGACAGATTCTGTCCAAAAGCTAAGGTAAGTGCTCTAACCCTTCTTTGATTTCGAATCTTGCTGTTTGCTGTTGATTTGATAATTTTACGATGCTACGATATTTGCTGCTGCTGTGGTGATGTGATTTGTGTGGATGAACTTTTAGAACTATGTGGCCTTGACCCCGGTCACACGCGTACGTAGGTAGTCTCAAGTTGCCAATGAGATGCAAGCCAAATTTTATATTTTTGCCTTATTGTTTTGCTGATGTTTCGTTGTTGTGTTGTGTTGTGATTCCATCTAAGACTACATGATGTTTCAATCTGGTCGCTGGAGTACGTAGGTGGATTCTAGTGGTGGAATCTCATGCTCAACTATGTGTTTATTTTCTGTTTTGTTTTGTTTTGTTGTTGTGTGGTTGTTGCATCAGGCATACTTTGATCGTCAATTGCACACGATTTCGCCCCAACACGGATGAGTGCCTAATACCTTCCCATCTGTGACGAACCCCCAAATCCAACATCTTTTGCCTTACGAGGTTGATGGGAGGTTTTTTTCCTGATTTTGCCCTTAATAAAATTCGGGTGGCGACTCCATTGATGTTGGATTGATCCTACGAAGAAGGTGTCAGGATGCGACTGAGGGGATTAAATTAATTTTAATCCGGGTCCTCACACACACACACAAAAATTCAAACACAGTAATTTAGAGTGGTTTTCCCTAAATCTTATGGGTACATCCACTACTCGAGACTCCCCTTTGAGATTTTCAAATGCACTATTTGGTTTCTTTCAAGGTGAAACCCAACTTATTACACTTAGTTTTTTCAAGGCTCAAGCTATAACTTTTACAAGAGTTTTTCAAGACTCACTCTCTAACCTATAGCCAAAGCTTTTCAAAGACTCAAGCTTTAAACCTAAATTAATCCAACAAACAAAGAGTGACTCACTCTTTGATTACAAATAAAGCTAAAAAAATCTCTCAAGGTTAAAATGCACTAAGCAAGCTTTATCACTCTTGTAATTAATTACCCTAAATTTCAAATGAAGGAAGAAAGGCTATTTATATATCCAGAGACTAAGGAGAGTCCATATAAAATGGCTCTTTTTCCCTCTTTGTAGGTAGGTGGAAGATTTCTGTTGGTAGATTGAAGAAACCCCAAAAGAAAAGGACAAAACTTGAATTAAGATAAGGAGTTGATGGAGCCAAGTATAACGGATAGTTTTTTAGCTCCTTTGGCAGCCCACACAAGGTTGTTAGAAGTCTCATCTTTGGAGGAAGAGTCTAGGCCTTCTTCTTTGTATTTTCTTTAGCTTGGATGTGTATAAGAAAACCAAGTAAAATAAAGAAGATAAACAGTATGCATGGTTGGTTACAGAATTCGTCCAACTCGTGTGAACTGTGAAGAAGTTTAAAACAAAGCATCTTCCAAAACGGTGTGTATTGAATTAATGAAGGGCCAAAGAGACATATTTTGGGCTTGCCTTACACATAAACCCATAAGCAAGATAAGACCACATAAGTATAAAAACTCCACAGTAAACTGATATAGCCCAGCAGTAATAATTAGAAAACACCTCAGTTACAATTAGAAAGAAAACAAACCAATAGCGTATCACTTAAACCCTATATAATCGTATACCAAACCAAATAGGAAAAATGAAGGGAGTAACAAATTTGTCCGCTTTTTCTGGTTGTGGTTTTATATAGTATATTTGTTAATCCTAACTTCTTTAATCTCCAACTTTTATCTTTCTTTATTAGAAAATAATATGATTTATTATTTTATGAGAAATGATTATTTTCTAAAAAATTATTAATTCTGTATTAATTTTAAAATATTATTATAGATATTTATATAATATTGTAGTGCTTAAGTTTATATAATGTCTTATCTAATACGTGATAAAGTTTTTATAGGAATTGTTGGGAATTACCTTTTTTTTTGTAATTATTTTTAGCAGTAATTGTTGGTATTTACTAATTGTTATTTATAGTTTTTGTAGTTCTAGAGTGAATATAAATTAATATTTATATTAATCAATATCTTATAATTTAGAGTGATAGGAATTGTTGTTTAGAATTAGTTTGTGTACATGAATCTTTCAATTTTATCTGGATTAAGGATATTTATTAATGTTTATAATATTCTAAATTATATAATTTATAATTATTAAAGTTAATAATTTTTTATTATAAGGAGAGTTGCTATAATAGGCTAAATGTGAGCTATTAATGTATGAGGTATTTTTGTTATTATTATTAATTGATGTTATTCAATGTAATTTTACATATGGAGTATGTATATATTTCCCAGAAAACCTAACAGCGTAAACGACATCATCAATAGATTGAGGTTTTAGTTGTACAAAAGCCGCCGCACCAGTGCCTCCCTCGCGTCCATAACAAAGGAGGTGATCGCCATTCGCCACCGTCTTCGGCCTCCTCCTCCGACGATCTCTCATCATCAAAGCCCCCAGAAAGGAACCAACCAACCAAACCACCACCGACTCTCAAGCGAGCAGCTCCTACATACATACAAATGGAGGGCGGCAGCAGCAGCAGCAGCAGCGTGAACCAGCAAAGGCAGTTGTTAACGGAAGAGTCAGGGAGCGTGTTTGGAGAGGGAATATCTCTCCTCCTCTCCAATTGGTCAGCTCTTCAGCTCGCCGTCGAGAACGAGTGGGGCGGCCGTGGCTCCCGCCGCATCGCCGACCAGATGGTCTCCGACATCTTCTCATGGTTCACTTCTTCCAAAGGTCCTCCTCCTCCTCTGATTGATTCTATTTCACGTCTGCTCCATTTTGGCTTTTATCTTTTTTTTTTTTATTCCCTGATTCTTATTTTATTTTTTTTGCTTCATTCAAATTACAGAGCCTCTATACCTTGATGTTTTAGAGAATATTCTGGATGAAGCTATGCTCTCTCTCAATACTGTCATCGAGGATGGAAGCGTCGAGGAGGTTGGTTTGAACCCTACCTACCTACCTATGCTGCAACTTATTTTTATACGCAGAAAATTTGATTTTTCTTTTTTTCTTTTTTGTCCTTGTCCGTTTTTATTTTGTATGTCCCAGATAGCAGAAAAATTGATGTTTATGCATGAAGAATGCCTGGAAGGTAACTATACCTCTGTTCTTAAACTGAGAGAAGCAGCTCCTAGGGGGGTTCTTCCTCATCAACATATCAGACAGGTACTCTTCTCTCTCTCTCTCTCTCTTTCCATCTTAACTCTGTTAAATTTCTCAAGTCTCTGGTTTTCCTCCTACGTATTTCCCAAAAAATGAGGCATCCATAATCAATGGCTTTCTGGATTTTAGCAGATTGGAGACGACATACTTAGTTTAGTTACAATTGTTTTAACACTCTTGATTGATGTAATTGGTCAGAGTTTGACTCTATCATGCAATGAGAATGCATTGAAAGCATAGTTGAGCAACCATTAACATTCACTAGCTATTATCTATGTGCATTTTGCATATTAGGAATTCTCTACGCTGTGGATCAGTGAACATGGGGATTTTATGAATAGTTTGTCATAGAAGGCTTCTCTCTGTCTTGCTCTTCACCTTTTCAACTTATAATAAGTGCCTCAAATCGATGAAATACTGAATCTGGCCTTATGCTATCTTTTAAAATCTATTGTCAGAAATCTCTGCATGAGTTGATTGTCAATTTATTTCTTTTTTCCTGTTTTTTTTTCTTTTGTGTGCTAGTGTCACTTCTTGGTATGACATTCACAATGAAAGTTCTAGCCACTAAAGTACTAGAATTTTGACAAAAATGAGGGCCAAGTTCTTGGTAACTGTCATTTTCTTATGGGAAAACAGAAACTGCCATCACGATGTTTCAATCATGAAGCAATGGTCTGTATTGAGTTATCATTCAAAATGGTCTATATAGCGCTGTAACCAGCAATTCATGCAGAGGATGAATGACAAATCAATTCACCAATTCAATCCAATAGTTGACATTCCCATCTAGTAGTTTATTACCTGTTCCATTGTTGGAGCACTTTATGTGGCTATATGTCCTCAAGTTTCCAGAAATCCTGCCTTTACTGTAAATTGCCTGGAAATTGCTGAGACTTCATGAGAGGAAAGTTCGGAAATGAAAGTTTTCCCTGAATCTCCGAGCCTAAAGAGTTTTGTGAGGTTGGGGATACTAATTTTCTTTCTTACTCCGTACTAGGCTGCTGATGATGATGACGACGATGACGATAATAATGACAGCACAATGGCTGATGATGGATCAGACATGATGGTGGATGCACCAGAATCGCAGTCAAAGTCAAACACAGTACATATTCCTGTCAGCAAGCCAAGGGCCGAAGAGGCTCAAGCGGAAGATGGATGGACGGTTGTTTCGTCTAAGCGAAACAGGGGTAGAAGAAATTAGGTGGAATGACCTTGAGTCCATGTAACTTCTGTGAGGCCTACTCCTCTGCTTTTCATTTTATATAATATTTTCGAAATTAATTTTTGTTTCCGTATGTTTCTGGTTTGAGACATCCTTCCGTTGGCTTAGTTTTGTTCTGTTTATGGTAGCCGTGCCCGGGTCCCTAATAGGTTCTTAGGTCCACTTGTAAAAATCTTTGCATTTGCGTTTGCTCTTGTCATCTCGTTATTTTATTCTAGCATTTTGATGCGAAAGTGTAAGAATAGGGAATACTGGTCTTGTTTTCTGTTTGTTTTATTCTAGCTCTTCCTCTGGCCGAGCCTTTTCTGATCCTTAAAAGAATAAACCTTGGATGAGGATGAGGATTGAGGACTATATACTTAGTTATGGGGGCCTGAACTCTGAAGTAACCCAAACCCTTCTGGATTTGGAGGCACCTAATAGTCAAGCCTGCCCATTTGCCAAAACCCAGATCTCAAAGCGATCTCAACGCTTGAAAAAGAATAACAAAAGAACCACTGTCTCTACAACACATAGAGATAAGCATAACCTCTCTTAAGACAAATTTTATCAAGAAAAAGATTGAAACTTGAGACCATGGTCAAGGAAAATAATCACGAAACCAACTAAGCTTGCTAAAAGGAGTAAGGTCGCTTGATCAAAAAAAAAAAAAAAAAAAAGTAAGGTCGCACGCGCATACATATTCCATGGACAGAAACATTCATTAGTCTGCCAACTACACATATGGTGAAGACAATGTAGGAGGGATGCTATGCACATATGGTAAGCTCATGTTGTGTTAATTTATAGCGGTAACAAAACAATGGATCTCTTTTTTCCTTTTTGGGTATTGAGCAAATATTAGAGCTACAAAAATTCAAACAAAATTTCTTCACCAACAAATGTAATACATTTTTTAGAAATATATGATCATATAAGCTTATGTAAGAATTTTTCTCTAATGTTTCGCATATGACTGCTGACAATTCCGTTTCAGAAAGATAATCTCATCCCTAAGTATTAAGAATTTTTTTACTTTCAACAACAGGAAGTGTCAACTGATCATGAACTATATATTTTTGAATTGAAGATTACATTTTCTGGTTTGGAGGTTTGCACCTACGTATGTATATCATTATAGTTATAAGTTTGCAATCAAGTACACCAACCAAACTATATGAACTAAGAAATTCCTTTCATCGTTCTGGATGAAAACCAGACAAACTCGGAACAATTTGCGATGCATTGGGTGCAAAAATATATATATTATGCTTTTTGGTTTTTGGTTGATAAGGACAAAAAATGTTGCAGCGCCAAGAAATAAAAAAAAAAAGGAACAAAAAGGAAAAAGTAACTTGACATCAAAGATCAGAGTGATGGGGGGAGATGATCAATTACTTTCTCCTTTTTTGAAAGGGAAGTGAGCATGGCAATACCAGTTGTACGTGAGGAGAGAACCGGACTTTGTGAGACTTTTTTTTCTTACGTTAATGATCCACACATGGGTTGTCTGAACTGAAGCACAGAAACCTTTCACCCTGTTTAGATATGGGCAAGCACAACATGTGACTGGGGATCTCTGGTTAGGAGAGAGAAGACCATAAAATCAGAGTCAGCTCCAAGAAAAGAAATCTTTCTTGGCAGGCTCTGCAAAGGTTTCTGACTCTAGCCCATGTGAGTTGTGAAATTGTTTGGTAGGGAAGCATATGTATGTATGTACCCTCAACCCCCCTCCTCCTATATACACAATCTGTGCTTCTTCCCAATTGATTGACACTTTTTATCACTATTATTTGCATGTGACTACTTTTTCGATAATGCTCTTTTCCTCACAGCCACAAAGCGAGCTTTTAATAATCACTTCTTGACATTTTATTTTTCTTGCACCAGCTGCAAAGTCAAGCACACTCTCTTTTCACCTAAAGAAAGTTTAAGAGTTAGCTCAAAGATGAAGAAGCACCAAGTTTTCATCTATGTTGTCTGGACATCCCTCACATTTTCTTCGCTCACCTACGGTCATTTCCTTCCCTTAATTTCCCTCTTTCATTTGCTCTCTAGAACACAACAGCACATGTATAGTTATATTCAGAAATGTTTTTTTCTAGCACACACAAAACGAGGGTATACTTGGGACTATTTTCAGAAAGAGTGATTTCGTAACTCAAGATTGAAATTTTGCAGGGTTAGGGAGTAGGTGCGCAGGGAATGCTCCAACTGTCAACCAGTCTCAAGTTGGAGATGGTAGCCGTCCAAAATTCATGGTGGAGGTGTACAATAGCTGCCCAACGTGCCCAGTGATCAACATTCACTTAAAATGTGGAAGCTTTCCTCAAGCTCTTGTCAATCCAAGGCTTCTCAAGGTCCTGGCCCATGATGACTGCGTCATCAATGGAGGGTTGCCACTTGCCCCACTGCAGAAATTTTCCTTCAGCTACATCCATCAGAAGTTTCCCTTGTACCCAACTACCTGGTACTTCCAGTGCGAATGAAGTTTTCATTAGTTGTGTGTCATCAAATGATAAGCGTATTATTAGCTATTACTGCATTCAGGAAGAGGAAGCAAAAAGAAGCTTGCTTCCTTTCCTAGTTTCCTTCCTCTGCAACAGCTACCAGTTTTAAGTTAACTTAAAAATGGAGTTAGCATGATGCAATACAAGTGGCGTCTCAGCAACGCTCTTTCATTTGCATATTTTTCAAGGTTGAGCAAAAACAAAGAGTTGCATAGTTGTTTCGGCAAACCGGTCCATGTTGAGTGAATTATTATAGGTCACATAGATATGCAATTAGGAAACAATTGTTAACGCATAAACCAAGCCTAAGGAGCGATTAGAAATGATTTGTATCTGCTCATTACTCGTACAAATGCACCGTAAATATTAAGGCAGCCCTAGTTTAAAGTTTTCACTTCTTAATCTGAACCGAATAGGTCCGTTTTCCTTTTTAAGAGGAAGAATGCAGTTTCTTACAAACTTAGTTCCGATGTCAAATTCGACCTTCCAAATCAATCGCTGGCAGCTATAGTTATGTTTAGGACAAGCATACAGTGAAGATAAAATTGAACTTCTCTCATCCATAGAATGTGATGGCAGAACTTCATTCTCGAGAAGAGAATGAACACATGATAACAAGTCTGAAACTTCTACTGTTTCAATCAACAAGGTTAATTCAGACTTGAGATAGCCAGAATTATAGAGGAATGATACATGATAGAACGAGTTTTTTTTTTTTCCTGGTAAATAAGTGGTTATGTAATTTAAAAAGAGGGCCCACAATTTTATCCCAAATAGTCACTTACTGAAGAACTCATTAGACCCCATAACAATTTCGGTCTGTGCCTAAATAAAACATTTTCCGTTTATTACATACACAGCCTGCAAATTAAAGGAGTCGTACAAATCCAATAGAAATACGTATAAAAAAAAGCACATACACGCACACAAAGTGACGAACAAATGCGGCCTAAACAAAACAGGGCAGGACCAAGAGTTCTCAAGAGAAAGTCTTCCACGGAATGCGACCCCAACTATGAAAGCATGCATTCTCGACGATTACTTGCGGTTAAAAGGGACAGGTGATAAAGTTTCAGGAAATGGTTGGGATCCAAACTATAATTATAGATGCTGATGATATATGTCTTGTACAAGGGGAAACAGCAACAATGACAACTATAATGCAACCAAGTATAGATCACAAAATTAAAAAACACAAACATACTGAGAGCAACTGATTCCAAAATAAGAGCTAGCCATGAAACCACCGAACAAACTGCATTACTGATCCCTGCACGACTCAATTTCAACCTCAACATACATCTCTAGCTATTTATCCATTTCATAGCATACATAGAACCACTTCCCGTGCTTCTTTGAACGGGTGTCAATTTTGTGATGTCCATCTTGTATGTGTTTAAGAATTGGAAATTAACCAAATAATAAACAATAAAAATCTGTATAATAATGTGATGCTTTTGGATACTTTCTCTATTTTGGTACAGTAGTCATTGCACATCCGAGAAACTAAATTAGAAAAAAAAAAAAAAAGCAATGTAAAATTCGCAATCGGAGATAAAAAGGAAAACATTTGAAAGCTTAATGATGGATTTATCCACCCTCAACTGAATTCTAATTTCTCAGGACTGTCAGAAAAAAAAAAGGCAGATTCCTGGATCAGCCTTGATTCATGCTAAAGAGTATTCAAGGGTCAAAATGGGAGAGTGACTCATCGAATCCTCCCATCATCAACCCGATTTCTTTCAAGTTACAAAAAAATTGGATTAAGGACTCCTAGATGGCACAAGAGTCATGTTCCGCACACAAACAGCTTGTATGTACAACCTCCACTACAATATAATGATTCAATAGCATTCAGCAAGAACCTACCCGTGTATCATGTATATTCAATCTAAAGTCTATTTACAGTCCAACCAGAGACAGGCTGGGAAGTTTGAAAAGTTCAGTTTGGGCACCAATAAATGACAAAATTGAACTCCTAGTCAGAAATTATCTAATCACAATTTGCCAGTAAAATCAATGATTCCTTTACCTTTTGACTAATGATGATGCTATATTCTGTCAGTTGTAGCACTCAGTTAAGTAAATTGGGCAGAAACGTACTTAGCAATAACAAGATTATGGCCCATTGAGCAGTAAAACTGCAAGCAGAAGAAATGTAGTGGGAACCTACTAAATGTACAGTTCCAGTCCGTTCATCCTGCACTTTGATACTTGACGAACCTGAAATCAACAGTACAAACGTCATACAGGTGGAACAATAGAAAAGAAAGAAAAAATGATTACACAACATTCTTTACAGGGAAGCTGTATCCATCTTAATAGATTAAATTGACACGCTGCAAGCTTGAATTTCCGTCTTTAGCTAGAGTTACCCAATTAAACAACATTTAAATAAGTAAATTTGCAAGGTATCTCTAGCCATATATTTCATTTCAGGCACTGAAAGGAACCAAGATTGATGGTTGAGCGTTCTTCTATTGCAATGGTGACTTCTAGACAATAATAAACTGTTCTGACTTGCCAAATAAATTAGAAATGGCACTGGTTTTTTATTTATGTTCTACAAAAGAAACATAACTTCAAAACGGATGAACTCAAAGGGGATAAAATAAGCATCACGTGTTAGCAGTATCAATGACAATCATCAAACCAAGAGGGAGAGAAAAATTTTAAACTAATAAATAAACCCTCTGTCTTTCTTAAAATTTTGGTTTACTTGAGCAATTCAGCTAGAAACAATTTCTGTCTTGATGGTAGTGTGAAGGTATGCACAAATATCATAGAGCGGGGGGGCCCCAATGATACTCTGGTGTGATCGGACAAGTATCAGAAAAGAAATGTGAAACAGCAAGCCAAGTCAATAACAAGGCTCAGAGATAGGTAACTTTGAACTCACAATTGTATTCGGTCCATCCAATGGCCTGATGTTCAAGATCATACAAGACTAGCTTATTTGAGAGTACCAAGTCTGCAATGGAATTAGGAGTTAGAACAAGTTTGGCAGAATAAATTCAATCTACATGGCCTAGTAGTGGCATAGTGCTTGCTAATAAAAGTTGTTTGACTATGTGCATTTCAATTCACAAGATAATACTAGTTATAAAACATGTATTATTCTGGAACATTTTCGTCTGCTTTCATGGTAAGTCTTGAGTTATACCATCATATCAAGTGCTACACTCCCAACACCACAAGTCAAGACTACACAAGCCTTTTTTTCCTCAAAAAGTGCAGGGCAGAATCAAGGGATTGGTGTGATGGTGCTTTATGTAGTGGGGAGCTTAATTTATCAGTAAGGATCCAAGTAGTCAAATTTAACAGACATCCAAATAATGAAGATTCCATCAAATGAATTGGCTTAAAACTTGATGGTGGACGAGCACAGAAGTCTAACTCAACTACAAACAAAGTCAGATGTTTCACTGAGCACTCTGGATATCCATTTCGCAAAAGAATAACAATACAAAAACGAGAAACAGTTGCTGTACCTCCCAAAAGTGTCATGTTCCTTCTATCCCGTGACTGTACTCCACTGTTCTGCCATCCAATACACCAGAAACCATCCTGCAAAAGTCAAAATTATTTATTGACTTTATTTATGTAATTCTGGTAGCACATATCCTTCAACAATGGGGGAAAAGCAAGAGACTAGCAAATACATTTTCTAACATCATACACAAGATCTCAATTATGGCAAGCTTCATCAAATAGAAAGTTATGGCCCATTTGGATAGGGAGGAAGGACGGGAGGGGAGGGGAATTACAATTTAATCTCATTTTGAAAGAAACTTCAACGGTTGCAGGATAACCTTTTAACCTCCATTACCCTCAAAATGTCTCCTGGTGAGAGAAACTAAAATATTAGCAATACTTTACATTCTTAACCTCTATTTTCTCGAATAATAATTTTTACTACTAACACTGAACCTTACCTATTTGTATACGGACTAGGGCTATACATGTAAATGCAACTAGTACCCTCCTTTTCTCTCCGATCCTTTTCCTGACTGATCTAAACAAGATAAGGTTAACATCCCTTCCTCCACTTCCCTTCTCATAACTTGTTCATTAAGAAAATTGAACTTAACAGTAACCCAATAGATGTTCTCGATAAATCAATACAAGTTGGAGAAAACTTTCAACCCAGGACACAAATGTCAATGGCATGTCTACCTAGAAGGTTTGTAGTGGGGCACAATACAGAATGTGTAGCAATTACAAGGGAAACGAACAAGAAACCAGCAGACAAAATGCAAAACCTACGGATCAAGCTTTTGCAGCTTCAAGTACTTACATATGGGAATAGATATTCATGTGGATAAACCGTCAAGAAAACAGAATTGTCAAAATGGAAAGTGACATTTGGAAATCCATCATCCACACTGCAATAGTAATAGAACGTAAATAAGTGCATGTTGTCCATATCCAAAAATTAAAATAAAATAAAGTTTGTTCATCACGATTCATTTTTCCAAAATAAATTCTACAGACTATAATCATCACATCATCAGAAATCAGAAGTGTGTTGTTACAGTTACCAAAAAATGCTAATATCACAAATTAACAAGAAACAAAAAATAAACAGGAGTAACTTAACAGGCATATTATTATACAAAGGGTATGGAATTGTTTCACTTATTCTTTTCTAAATATTATTGAACTATACTGCAAAGAAAATATTACATTTTAACATTTACCAATTGGACACTAAGTATGCATCTCAATTCTGTCCAGCATGCTAATTTAGTCACAGGATTTCCTTTCCCTACTTTCCCTAAAACAGGTAACGCAAATTAGCTGATAGATGAAAGGAGTGATGCATCCTGTCAGATTCTAAGAAACAAGAGTGACAAAGATAAATGAGATTTGAAAACGTGAACTAGGCAGATCTTCCAATAATTTCTAAAGGACAAAACAGCGGTAGAGAATAGTTATTAGTAAATTAACCCAGTCTGGGTGTTTGACAACCAGTAATTTAAGTCGCAAGTAAAAGAATCAATAAGGATGCATTCATATTATAACAGTAGTCATACATGAGAGCAAAAATGGAATAAATCTGAACCTAAGAGCCAAGAAGAAAAAAGTAAATGCTGCTCAAAGTATACCTTTCAGAGTACTGAAAGCATGTATATTCATCATGAACAGTTTGAACTTTCAGATCAGGTTGCTGAGAAGTTATCTAATAAAGATGAAAAAAGGTGCAAGTTAGCAAATGTTTAGTAAGAATTTCCAATAGACAAAAACCTTTCCCACTGATATACCTTGCTTATTAATTGTTCATAAACCATTTCCGGGAGATATGCCAAGGTTGTACCACTGTCTATAATTGCCCCCTTTCTGTCCCCTGCCTCAAATACATCTGTGGGAAGTTTTAGGAAATCACGACCAACTTGAACTGCCGTCATATTGACATTGTAATGGGGCCTAAAATGCAAGGTACCAAGATGTAGCTTCAAATATTAAATTTCATACACCAATATCTACCATGACTTAGCAGAAAAGGATAAAGTGTTGAAGAAAACAGATATATATATATATAGGGTATGGCCTTCACAATTCGTCTCTATAAGACTGCTATAGTCTCCTAGATGTCGCTAGGCTACAAAAATGTTTATTCTTTATGTCCTTCGGGCATGAATATCTGATTTGTCCTTTCTTTCTTTTCTTTCTTCCTTTTCTTTTGGGATATAATGCGACACAAATAGAGTAATCTGATAGTATTGGTTTTTCATGAAATGACAGAAATGACTCTTTAGTAAGTTGGAATCACGCTGTGGAACAGGTTGAAACAAAAAGTTGTTTTGTCGAATTCCAAACATGTTTTATATTAATAACATGTAGTTCAACCGAGTTCACCATCAAGCGCACCATGCAATAATTTACTTTATCTATAAGGCATTAACAAATGTAAAATAGAAAATACTTTTCAAAATTTTGAACTTCCACTAATGTATCACTAAATATATCAGCAATTTTTAATCATATCCCAGCTTGGAGGACTGATCAATACAATGCCTAAAATACGAGAATGGAAAGATAATTTTGGGATAAGGACATCTGGGCTACTACTGCCATCTTATGAGGATAAATACGTTGGATTACACAAATATATAGGAGGACAAATGCAATGCCAGCAGTATATGCTTCAGAATCATCAGATGGATACAAGGAACCCTATCTATAGTCTTCTGTAGTAAATTGTAATCATAAATTGGCATTAATAGTCATCTAATCATAAATTGTAAAACATCGGATCATATTCAGTAATGCGAAGAAATTAAATATTAGTTCACAATATGCTGATCTCAATAAAGCAAAAGACTTTCTTAAAAACAAAAGGTCAAGAGCACATACTGGTTTGGTATCAGCGGTGTCATGTTCACTTTTGGTTGCACAACATGTCCAATGGCAAAAATACCACCTCCATTGGTACCATCTAAGCAATGCGCAAATATTTTCTTCACTTTTCCAGTAGCAGCCAACTGTGAAATCATTGAAGAGTTTGATTTCCCAAAACCAAGTATCCCGTCTAAAGCTTCTTCATTTGATGAACCCAGATTCCCTGATTGTCTAGCACCGCACCTGTCACATAGATCGCATCCATCTTATCAACACCAGCAGTTAGAAACCGATAGAGAGCAAAGGAATTCAAAAGGGAGGGATGGACATGCAATAAAAACTTGAATACATGCACAGCCATTCGCCCACAAATTCATGCAGACAGAATAAATTAGTTACGACTAATAGTACATGATATAGAGGAGTAGAATAAGTAGCAAACTTGCCAGTTCCAGGGGAATATCATAGCGAGCTTTAAACTTTTAACTATAGTTTTGCAACATCTTAAACTCAGCATATGGTACGAATTAAAGTTGTCATAGTCACCATACTCGAAGGATAATTTTGTTAGGGGTCAGACAGTCCAGGAAATTACATTAAAAAAATGTTTGTGGGAAAAGCAGCAGGTATAAACCTGGTATGTAGCCAACCATCCAACAAAACAGAACGATGCTAATATCTTTGATGCTATATGATGCCCGATATTGAAACGATCACATTCACAACCAAACTAAAACGGTAAAACACAAACAGTTAATTCCTAGAGATCACATCCAAGGAGACCAGAAAGAACTCACCCAAATATGATACTCCCATTCGCGGCCGTAGTCTCAAAATCCCCGGACACACTGGCATACTGCAGAACATCCTTGACGAAATACCCGGCAGTGGAGCTCCCATCTCCATAGATCTCAAGATAAGGGCAGGTCATATTGGGAGTGCAACCAGACAAAGGGCCCCCATTCACCTCATAGCAAAACTCCTGATCACAGGGCACCAACTTCCCGGTGTCGGAGCTCTTAATGTCGTACAAGGTAAGATCAAACTGCGAAAGCAACGCCAAAACTGACTCGATTCAGCAAAACAATAATAATAATAAGAAGAAGAAGAAGAAGAAAGAAAAAGGCAACACTACAAAGCAGGAAAAGAGAAAGCAGAAGCAGCATACACCGAGGGAGCTAGTTCTAGGGCATTCTCGACACTGGATGCAATTAACCCACATAATATCACTTCCGGTATCCACTTGCACGTAATAGTTTTTGGACGGCGTCCCAATCCCAATCTTAGCGTAATAGAGCCTACATACATGATACAACCAAAAAATAAATAAACCGAAAGAAAAAAAAATAAAAGAGAAAATGATGCGTTATTATGGATTACTATCATGAACCAATCATAGCTTGGTATAGAGTACGTTTAAGAGTCCAGTATTATTAGTAGTAGTCAAAAGTGAAAAGAAAAAATAAAAGGAACGAGGAAGGTGGAGGGACCCAAGGCCGTCGGGGCGGGAGCTTCCGCCGAGGGGGAGATCGACGCCGGCGAGGATGCGGAGCTGGCGCTGGTCGTCGTGGGCCTTGAGGTCGGAGAGGGAGTGTTGGCGGCCGGCGTACTTGTACTTGACGCTGAAGACGGCGGGGTTGGCGGAGACGGAAGTGAGCGCGAGCAAGAGGAGCAGGAGGATTACAACAGCCGCCGCCGCCGCCGCCGTCGCGGCCATGATGATTGGGATGGAATCAAAATCACAGGGCGTTGTCGGTTTACTTTACTGTGGGGGCGGGAGCGAGGTTTTTTTTAATTTTTTTTTTTTT
>JAKUCV010005204.1:2730-64720 GCA_028386065.3 Turnera subulata
CCCGATATCCAAAAACCTATTCAACAAACAATACACTCACATAAATGCACATAAGAGTATGTCATGATGCCAATTTTACGAAATGTACCCATCCCGGTTACTTATCCGTTATTATTATCTTTTACCAGAAATAATTAACTGTACGTATTTCCGAATATAATTTCGGTACCATACTTTAATTAAAACTCCTTCCAAAATACTTTCATAAAATAATTATAAATTTCCAAAACAATAATCACCATAATTTTTCTGGAATTAATAATATATGCATATATATTTTCCATAATATTTCTATAAAAATTATTATACTTTCCAAAATATAATTCCCAAGTATTATTACTTTTAAAAAACTCCATTTTCAAAAAGTATAATCGTATACACTTATTTTCTGAAATAAAAACGAATTTGTTAATATACATATACAATTTTCCCAAATTATTCCCGTATGTATAAATGTTATTTATTTTCCATATCTTATACTTTCCCAAAATTCCATAATAATCATATATATTTTCCAAAATACTTCCACAATTTAATTTCCAAAGTTTTATTCATAAAAATATATAAACCAGATTTTATCATTATTATTATTATATATATTTTTAATTAAATCCGGACTGGGCCAAATAGTGTCAGCCCAGGCCTTGTACAGTGCCAACCCGGGCCCCAACAGGAACCCAGGTGCAGGCCCACGCACAGGCCCAGCCACACAGCCCAAAGCCCGATTCAGCCCACAACATATCAAACCCAACCCAACGGGTCGACCCACGTGTGGAAACGGGTCGCTCACAACCCGTTGCTCACCTCGGGCGGGTCGCGAGCATTGGCGGGTACGGATCGAAACGAGGGCGGCGACGGCGTAGCTTGCTGGGCGCGGTTGGACGGCGGCGCGCGGGTGTCGTCAGTGGCAGCTGCAGTTCCCTGGTGCAGCGTCGTCGCAGCGGTTGCCCGGGTTGCAGGTGGCCGCGGGTCGACGGTTGCAGATGAGGCGGCAGCAGCGAACTCGGGAGGCGGGCAGCTTGGTTGCGTCTGGGCGGGCGGCGATGATCTGCAGGCGGTCGCGACGGCGAGAGCAGGTGGCAGAGGGAAGACGTGGCGGTGCAGAGATGCAGGGGAAAGGGGTTGCGGTGGCCGGCGGCTCTGCTCCCTTCCTCCTTTTCTCTTTTTTTTTTCTTTTTTTTTTCTCTTTTCTTTCCATTTTTCTTTTCTCTCTTTTCTCTTCTTTCTTTTTTTTTTCTCTCTCTTCTTTCTTTTCTTTTTTTCTTCTCCTCTCCACCGGCTGCCTTCTTCTTTTAATCTGTTTTTTTTTTTTTTTACTATTAGACATGTGAAGCCCAAATAATGCGATTCGTCCGTATTACGGGCGAATCCGATCCGGACCAGAAAATAACCGATACCTCCTTAGTTATTTTCCGGTGTGATTTTCCGAGAAATTCCGAAACCCGAAAAATACCAACTTAGGTTCGAAAAATCCGCGGGAAAATCACGAGCGCGGGAAAACCCTCGGTTTCGAAAAACGACTACCGATTTACCTCGAATTAATTACCCGAGATTAATTCTACAATAAATCGCGGTGAAACAATTTCTACAGTCCCGGTAAAAATAAAAAATTACCCGGGCTGTTACACCGGTTTCCATTTTTTTCCTCTCTTTTATTTTCCTTCTTTTTTTTTCCCTCTCCCTCTCTTTCTCTTTTTTTTTTCCTCTTCACTTTTTCCTTCCTCTCCTGCTTCCTTCACCGGCTTTAAGCTGGTTTTTTTTTTTCCCTATTCAACATGTGAACCAATAATGCAATTCGTCCGTATTACGGGCGAGTCCGATCCGGACCAGAAAATAACAAATACCTCCTTAGTTATTTTCCGGTGTGATTTTCCGAGAAATTCCGAAACCCGAAAAATACCAACTTAGTTCCGAAAAAAAATCTACGGAAAATTCACGAGCGCGGGAAAAGTCTCGGTTTCGAAAAACGACTCCCGATTTACCTTGAATTAATTACCCAAGATTAATTCAACAGTAAATCACGGTAAAACAATTTCTACAGTCCCGGTAAAAATCAAAAATTTACCCGGACTGTTACAATTGTATGCCTATTTTTTTTTTTTTAATCATTCACATTAATTTTTATAGTTGATTGTGTCATTGGCATGAAATTTTTTTTATCAGCATAGCAATTTCATAGATTCAAACTCGGTTCTACAACAACA
Organism: Turnera subulata; assembly: GCA_028386065.3. Lineage (NCBI taxonomy): Eukaryota > Viridiplantae > Streptophyta > Magnoliopsida > Malpighiales > Passifloraceae > Turnera > Turnera subulata. The sequence goes on from JAKUCV010005204.1 coordinate 4,935, forward strand.
TTACATAGGATAATAGCTAAACTAGAGGTGGAAACGGAAATATAGAGTGTAAACTGAAAAAAAAATGAAATACAAATGCGATCTAACTATTGTAACCTATCTCGCCATGGCTGCCTTGGCAGCAATAGGAACAAATGTTGGAGGTGAGTAATAGACTCAGTTAATACCGGTAAAGCTGCCCATGTTCATACGCACGAAAAAAATGTCAATACTAGTGACATTTTTTTAGCAGTTGTTGTAGCCATTTTTAGCATTGTCGTCGGCGTCTTCATCGTCGTCATTTCTATCATTACCATCACTGTCACTGCCTACGCTTCCACTTGCTATAACCATTGCCGCCGCTACTAGTGAAACTCAAGAAATCAGAATTTGGATAGGAAACCAACTCAAAAAAAAAAATACTCCATCAGTATATAGAATTCAAAACAACCAAGAAATTTGATAGGAGTTGTTCAAACCCAACTTGCAAAAGCCTCAACCTAGGAGGAAACTTAAAAGTGATAATTTTTGATGGAGATGGAGGAGTTGATTGTCATGGGAGAAAGAGGAAGAAAGAAAAGGAAGATGTAAGGAAGGACATTGTTGTAGACCTGGTAAGACGGGTATTGACACGATAACCCGATACAAAATTAGCAGGTATAGTCATAGATTTTTAATCAGTTTAGTTAAATGGGTCGACCCGACACGATACGGAAATTAGCAGGTCAGATCGCGGGTTGACCCGTCAACCCGATGGGTACCTGTTTATGACCCGATTATATTTATGGTATAGATATTTACTGATTTAATACAAGACTTATTTAATATTTAAGGTCAAAGTTACTAAAATTATTTTTATAAATGCTTTAAAACATCATTACATTATGATTTTACAATTTATGATTTTATTTAATATATAAAACATTAAATTATATGCCCGTTTGCTTAAAAAATACAATGATTTGTGCAAAAAAAAATCAAACTGATTTTTAGGTTTCTTAGATTTAATAAGTGACCCGCAAGTCAACTCCAACCCGACATGATAATAAACGGGTTGGATACAACACGACACTATTATTAAATGAGTTGGGTCGGTTGAAGAATCGAAACCTGTTTAGTTGTTCAACCCGAAAAAAAAAAAAACATGAATTACCAGGTTTACATGGTTGACACTCTCAAAGGGTTTATGTTGACTATTGTGGTGGGTGTAGGAGCATTAAAGTTTGAAAATGGGTAAAGTAGTGTTGATGGCATGAAACATACATTTATTTTTTTTTTGATCAAGAAACATACATTTATTATTTGAATTCATTTATACCAAAAATCTTTTTATTACATTAAATATTACATGGTCCAGTCCAGACTGTAATGTGGTTGATCAAGCATTTACGGTGAATATACGTGGCATGAAAGTGACTTGGACGGTTGACCTTGTAACTTGGCTAGCCGAATGCCTACGTGGCACGCACATAGTGTGGAGAGAATTATGTGGCATTTAACCACATGCTACGCCAAAAGTTTATTTATTATGGGAACTCATCAAATTTGATACGTTGTGAAACCCTCCGTCAATAAATTATCATTGAGGATTCCATCTTTTCTTTTTAAAATATTTATTTCTTCAATTCACCTTTAAGTATCCATTTTCTTTTTTTGGTCGAAACCGGAAAGTATATTAAGAATATATTTGAGCAGGGTACATGATTAGGAGTCGGTTGCTCACTTCGACTACTATCTTTAGAAAAAAAACTCGTACATACAATAAGAAAAAAACATAATCAACCGGGCTAATCTAACCAAGCAAGCCAAGAACAAACGTCAACAAATAAAACGACACAGACTAAATGTAATGTCAGATGACCGGGTGATCAACTAGGGCAGGGAGTCTCCGGTGGACAGTCGACATCCATGCCTGAGCTAGATGCTCCAGGGGAAAAAATCATACGGTGGCAGTCTTCCGTAAGTACTACCACCGTGTGGTGCTGGTTTCTGCGAGGCCGGGTAGGGACTGGATGGGTAAAGTTGTTGGAAATGGCGGGGTAGGTAGCTAAGGGAAGAACGGAAGAGGTGGCAGGTACGGTGTGGGACTGGGTGGCAACGGAGGTAGACGGATAAGTGGTGGCATTGAATACGTCTTTGAGTGTTTGTCTTTTAGGGGTTTCCTTTCTTACAAGTTTCGAAATTTGTAAGGGTTGGGATTTCTTTATTGATTGTTTTGGGGTTCGGGTGGAAGGCTTATTTCTTGTTTTCGTGAGGGTCCCTGCCCCAATAAAGTCACTAAGTGTAGGAAGGAGAGGGGGAGGTTCAGGTTGAGACTGAGTCTCGCTGGCATTTAGGGGTGTCTTACAAGGTTGTGTTACTGGTAAGGCAGATGGGGGGGTTGTGAGGACAGGGAAGGGGCATTTGAACCAGGGCGTATGACTGGGAATGTGTCCTCAATGAGGTTATCCTCCAGGAGGTGAAACCTGTTTGATGAGTTGCTGGTGTGAGACGGTGGCGCCGAGCCGGGCGCCCAGGCCGTCGTGGTGCATTCATCCATTCTCCTCTGCCTTCCCGTGCGGGGCAGGTGGGCACGCCAGATTGTGGTATTGTCTCAGCATTTTGTAGCTGTGGAGCTTCCGGGCAAGCTGAGCTGCTATGATTTAATCTCCCACAAACATAACATACAGGCAAACCCTCATAGCTTACCATTAAAGGTTCGCCTTCGAGGTGCACCGTGCCCTTCAAAGGTTTTGTCAAGTCTAAACATACAGCAACTCGAGAAAATTTAGCCCTACTAGGGTTAGAAGAGTTACCGTCGAGTTTGATTGTTCTGTCCACCATGTTACCGAGTTGACGAAGAATTCGGGAGTGGTAGCGATTTGTGCGGAAGTCGGGAAACTGGATCCACGCCACAATCGAGTCAATTTTTTCGGTGGCAGCTCGGAAGTTCGGTGACCATGGTTGCACACTTAGCGCACTGCCAAAGATACTCCATGGTTCGTCGGCCAGGGCATGAGTGTAATCTTGCGCCTCCCAGAACCGCACCATGTAGAAATTGTTCTCAAGGTCGAGGATTTTGAAGGCGCCGGTTGGTTTCCACAAGTCTTGCAGTTTGGCATGTAGAGCCTTAAATCCAATGTAACGTCCATACAATTTGATCACAACTGCATGTTCCCATTGTTTATCCAACTGGGCTTTGAAAGGATCTAATAAAACCAGGTTGTCGACTCCATCGGTGTAACAACCCGGGTAAAATTTTTTATTTTTACCGGGACTGTAAAAGTCTATTTACCGTGATTTACTGTTGAATTAATCTTGGGTAATTAATTCAAGGTAAATCGGGAGTTGTTTTTTGAAACCGAGGGTTTTCCCGCGCTCGTGATTTTTCCGTGGATTTTTCGGGCCTAAGTTGGTATTTTTTGGGTTTCGGAATTTCTCGGAAAATCACACCGGAAAATAACTAAGGAGGTATCGGTTATTTTCTGGTCCGGATCGGATTCGCCCGTAATGCAGACGAATTGCATTATTTGTAATTCACATGCCAAATAGTTCATTTTTAGTTTATAAAAAGAAAGCAGAGGAAGGAGAGCCGGGAGAGAAAGGAGAAGAAAAAAAAGAGAGAAAAAGAAAAGGAGAGGAAAAAGAAAAAGAGAGAAAAGAAAAAAAAGAAGAAAAGAAAAAGAAAAAAAAAGGAAAGAAAAATCAGAAAAAAAGAGATGGACCAATCAGAAAATAGAGAAGAAAAGAAAATGAAAGAAAAAGAAAAGAAAAGAAAAGAAAAGAAAAATGGAAGGAAAATAAGAAAAAAAGGAGAGAAAATACAAAAAAGAAAGAAAAACAGAAACCCGTGAACAGTGTCGTCACCATTTCTTCCCCACGGTTACTGTTCACCAGACGGAGCTCCGGGCCGCCTCTCCACACACTGCCGCCACCATGGCACTCGCCACGCCGTCGCCGACCGAACCTCGCCTTCCCCGTCGCCATCCGCCGCTGGACGCGCACGGAAGAGCCTTTGACCCGCCGCGCGACCCGCGGGTCCAACTCCCTCACTGCTGCCGCCTCCCGCTGGCGTTACAGAGTTGGTTTTCTGCCGCCCTCGCGCCGCTCGTGCCGCCCCGACATCGCGGATGTGATCGCCTTCCCTTCCCCGCGCCTGCCGTCGCGTCGCCATCGCCAAACCCGAGGTGAGCAACCCGATTCCTGCATGATCCGTCCGATTGTATTCGGGTCGCGAATTTGGTTCTGGGTTGTGGGTTACCGTGGGCTTGGGCTTGGGTGTTGGGCCGGGTTTGGGCTTGCACTGCGCATGGCCTGGGCTTGGTCTTGTTCAGCCCAGCCCGGATTTCTTTTTTTATATATATATATAAATATGTATTTATAATTTCTGGAATCTAACTAAAATCTGAAAAAAATATAATTACCTTGAGAAAATTATGATCTTATTAATTCTGGTATTTTGAAGAAAATATAAATGTATATACTTTGGTAAATAATTATGTTTTTTTTGGAAACTATTATTAATTGGAAAATATATATGTACCTTGAAATAATTTCTGAAAATTTAATATGCATATTATTTCGTCTGAAAAATTATGATTTTGTTACCTGTATATAAATATGTATTTTGAAAATTTAAGTTAATTATATTTTGTGTTGGAAAATATTATTATTATATATATTTAGAAAAGATAAATACTATATATATATTTTCTGAAAAATTATAAATAGGTTATTATTTTCTCTGGAAAATTATGGTAATTATTATTTTGGAAAAAAATATAATTATTTTATGAAAATATTTTGAAAGGGGTTTTAATTAAAATATGGTACCGAAATTATATTCGGATATAAGTACGGTAAATTATTTTCAGTAAACGATAATAATAACGGAAATGGATCGGGATGGGTAATTTCGTAGTATTGGCATCATTGCATACCGATTATGTGCATTTATGTGTATATATGGTTTTGTTGTATTGGTTTTTGGACATCGGGTAGTTTCCCGAGGAGCCGGCGTCGTACCGGTCATTGTTTTCCGAAGTTGAGTAATCGGCCAAGGTGAGGATGGATTTCCTTCAATATGTGCCTATATTACTCGGTTATCATGTTTTGATGATTGTGCATTGTCGATTGTTGCTTTTGCTGTGTTTTGATTCGGGATGTTTATCCCGGTGTTCTGTTTGTTTTTTTGGATGTTTATCCCCGTATTGATTTTCTGTGTCGTTTGGAATAAGTAAATGGAATTAATAATGAATAGTGACAAGGATGTCGATCCTTGGTATTTTGGTTAGGGATGTCGATCCCTGAGTTTGGTTTTTAATGACGGTAATATAATTGTCACGTGGTAAGTAGAGGTACGACCAGATGGTTAGAGACTGTTTTATGGTGGCCATGATCTGGGTTCGTGTGATAAGCATGTCTATGCTTGGGATGTCTATCCCGGTTTGTTATTTTTGGGATGTCTATCCCTGAGTTCTTTTTGATCTGGCACCAGGAACAGGTTGATAACCTGGTACGACCCTAGCTTATCCGTGACGGGGCTCGTAAAGATAAAATTGAGTAATTGGATTTTACTTGAGTCTCTTGGGTTTTGTCTTTGGGTTTGGCTGTTTTATTTGACTTGAGTAATTTTTAGTGTCCATATTGATCGTCTTTCCATTGTCGTGAGCACTTCGGACTCACCCCTCACCTGCGGGCTTTCATCCCGTAGGATGAGTTATTTTTGGTACAGGCTTGGTGCATTTCAGATAGGCTGCAGCGTTACCCCTTGGACAGGCTTGGATCCATAGTTTGCATGTGTCGCATACAGTGTTAGTGAGTTATTTAAGTCTTCCGCTGTGCAATGTTTTCGCTATTATTTGGCCATTGGGCCGGATTTGTTACTTACGATGTTTTATTATTTTGGGCCGTTGGGCCGAGTTATGGTTGTTTACACTGTATGCTAGGCCTTGTTGGGCTGGGTTGTCACAGTTCCGGCTTGTGTTTACTGTGTACGGTAAATACGGGTCGGGGCGTTTCAATCGGTCTGAACTACCATCAGGTCACCTTATTCATACTCGGCCTCTCCTTCTAGTTCCCACGGGTCGGACAGGTACAGTGGGTTAGAGCCGGCAAAAAGGGTGTCCCGATAACTGGGCCGAGCATCCTCCATGGACTCGTCTGAACCTGTAGATGGTATTGGCTCTAGGGTAGATTGGTTCGGTACGACCGGGCTGGTTGGACCAGAGGCATGACCGGTCTTCGCCTGCGTCGCTACCTTCACGGTAGTCTCCATGGGTGCCTCTGTACTATCCGGGCTGGGTGGCTCGGGCACAAGGTGGAGGAGGTGGGAGAGCTTTGTTGGGTCAGGAGGAGCTATTGCAGACGGTGGTGGTGCTGCCGTCGGCGGGGGGAGCGGCTGGTCGCGACGCTCCGATGGTCGAGGTGGGTGGCCTGTTGTAACGACCCGGGTAAAATTTTCGTAATTGTACCGAGTCGTTTTGACTTTCACGATGGATAATAAAGTTACACCGCTGTTAAACAAGGATTATCTAGAGATTTTACCGGGAATAATCGAACCCCGGATTCTGATTCCCGAGGGGTACGAGACGTTCTGGAGTATTCTCCATCGACGACCAAGCCTCGGAATTTAATTCCAAGGGTTATCTCGGGTTACCGAGAATTTTATACGGCTTACCGAGTCTCGGTTTACAATTCCGGGACTTGCACGACGCTTAGAAGAATTAAATGGATCTTACGAGCCTAGGTTGTATTTTCGGAACCGGGACGAATTTAGAAAAGACAAAAATGCCCCTATATCGACAAAAGATTGCAAGTTGGACAAAGGGTATTTTGGTCCATTATCGGCTCAATAAATTTGCCGACACCGAGCCTTAATTTTTCTCTCTTCCGGGCCACCTCCTCCTTGTCTTTTTCCTCTTTTTCTCCTTTCTTTCCATTTTCTTTTCTTCTTTTCCCATTTTCTTTTCTTCCTTTCCATTTTCTTTTTCTTTTTCTTCTTTTTCCCATTATTTCCTTTTCACCCGATTTTCTTTTTCTTCCCCTTCTTCCTCACCTTTCTTCCTTCTTCCCCTTCACTTTTTTTTTCTTTCCGATTTCTATTCTTCCCGGTTACTCCTTCCTTCCTCCTTCTTCCCAATCACTCTTCACCCCAGATTTTTTTCTCTTCCCTTGTCTTCTTCCTCTCCTCTTCCCCTTTAAATCCTCTCCCTCGCTGCCCCTTCTCTGCATCTCCTCCATCATCCACCATCTTCCTTCTTCCGCCTCTGCTTCCCCTCCGTCCTCCTCTGCCCATCACCATAGTCGCCGCCTTCCTTTCTTTTCCCCTCAACTGACGCCACACACTTCCCTTCGCGCCGCCTCAACTCGCGACTGCCGCCCAGCCGTCGCCCAGACCTTCCTCTCCTTTCCTGGGCCGCCGACCCGAGAACACCACCCTTAAACCTGACTGAACCAGCCACCCCTATCACGACCGACCGCCGCCTCATCCCCCACTTCCACCGAGCCAAAGCCCCTACCACCAAATCGTCGCCGCTCCATTTTCCCTCTCTCTCCTCTCCTCTGCAACTCGAGTCGCGCCGCTCGATCTCTCCTCCTTTGAACTGCCACCGGCGAAGCCAAGATTGGGTAAGTCTTCAGCCACGCCTTCCCGATCTTCTCTGCATTCTAGTTATTTATTTGTTAATTAGAGCTTACGGCTGAATAATTTGATTGAGTTGGTGTTGATGGGTTTGGATGTTGTGTGCCTTGGTTGCGATGAATTCAAGTGTGGTAGTTATGATGGCGTTGATTTTGTTGTTGTGGACATGGGTTGCAGTGTTTTGGGTGGTTGACATGGTGGTTTGGTGGTATTCCGGCCACCAGAAGGCTGCTGTGGGAATGGTGATGATGCTGGTGCTCGGGTTGCTGCTGTGGTGGTGCGGAGCTGGTGTTCTGTTTGTCGATGAACAGTAACCGAGGACCACTTTTGACTTCTGTGAACAGTGGTTGCCGGAATTCGGCGAGATTCTGGTGTCTCGGGGAATTTTCCGGCGATGCCTCGGGTATTTTCCAATGAACCCGGACATGTACTTTTGGGTAATTATCGGACCCTTGGACTATTCATGACCCATTAACAGACCTGGACTTTTAAACGACGTTAATTAAACGAACGTTTAATTTAATTAACCAAATAATAAATTATAGTTTTATTTTAGATTTTACTTTTCATTATTTATTAATTTTCCGAGTAGGCTATTAGGAAGGCCCATTGTGTTTATCTTCCGATTTTATTTAATTCATGTTTTACTTGGGCTAATATTAGTAAAAGGCCCAGATTTATACATTATCAAGCGCGACCAAAGGGCCGGGATGTCGGCTCGGACGCTCGGTTGCGATTTTAATTTAAAATTAAATACGATTAGTGTATTGGTTGGAACATATAAGAAGTTAATATCTAACTAATTGGAAAGACTGATTTCATATTAAAAAAATTATGGGAATAATAAAAATGGATACGGAATAAGACAAGTCATCTAACAAATACTAAAATTGGCACCATGCATGATCATCTTTGTTTGTGCATTATAAGTAATTATCGTTGTTATAAATATAGGGGAACCGAGGCTTAACCAGATATCAGCTTCCAGGAGTATCAGGTGAGGATATAAACTTATAAACCTCGGTATGCTGCCTGTGATACTCGAGCTGGTGTTTGAATTGTTTGTTAATGTGTATGTAATACGTTACTTGCCTTGATTTTGATTATGATATAATGGTTTCTATTGTGATCCCTATTGTGATGCTTGGACTCTGTATGACCGATGATTGTTATGTTTGATTGTATGGTTATGATTTTATCTTGACATCCTTGATTCTATTTTCTTATGGTAAGAGTGCCAAATGAGTTATTTGTGATCAAGTATACTCCGAGATGTTGTTAATAACAGCAACCTAATTTGAGATATTGGATTGGTTTCCCTGAGGAGCTGTGAGACTGAGTGCCTGCTCGGGAACATGTAATATACAATGAATAGAGTTACTGTTAGTCTGAGAGAAAAATTTAAAAAATAAAATATGGTAATATCACTTAGACACCTAGATGTCACGTGAAAGGTAGAGGTACGACTGGGTGGTAGCCGCTTGTGAAATGTGATTTGTTGGCCATTTATGGGGGAGATCTGCTTGGTGTCCGCTCCCAGATATTATTATTTTGGCACTAGGGGAGATGTGCTTGGTTCCGCTCCCTGGCTGTGCCGGTTGTTATTTTTGTTTTACAGGGAGTACCCTGGGGTTAGCTAACCTGGCTACCAAGTACGACCGATACTTATCACGTGACGAGGCCCTAATAATAAAATTGGAAAGTCTGTTAACAGTTGTCGGTAAGTCTAGGTGGTTGAGTAACAGTGAATTGTCAATCTAAGAGTTTTAGTCGGATAAATGCCTGGATTACTTGCTATGACGTGCTTGCTATGCTTTCCTGTTTTGTCGCTGGTTCGATGTTATTACGGTTGCCTGTATACTGCAGTTTATCAGTGAGACAGTGGTTGGTCTCACCCCTCACACAGTCTATGCAGGTTAGTTGATCTTTAATCAGGATTGCATCCCGGCAGTTGCGGTGTTCCCTCGGTCAGGACTCGGATCCAATAATTTGCATTAAGTTTTGCATGAGCTGTCACTGCACATCTAGAAAATGCTTCCGCTGTGTTGTTGATGATGTTTTTCCGTGTCGGGTAACGGAAATGTAATTGCATGACTGTTTAATGTTGTACGGTTGTGAATCTTAACTTTCTTTGTATGATGGCCACATGGTGACACTGTTGATCAGTAATTACTGTATGATAGGTAAATTTTGGTCGGGGTGTTTCATCCATTATACATACTTAATTGTTTCAATTATTTCTAGTACAATTAAATCTAAAATTAAGTTTAGAATTAATTAAACTTGCCCGTAAAACAACATAAGAAAACCGTTATAGTTTTGCATTAAAATAAAAAAAGAAGAAAGCTTTATCACTTGTTTTATTCTTAAAAATAGCTAATTTCTCTTGTCTAAGCTAATTTTTTTTAAGAACCTTGTCTAAGCTACGTTTGATATATACCAGTTGCAAAATCTATTATCTATCTACCTTCTATTATATATATATATATATATATATATATATATATATATGGATACTCTCTGGATAGGCATGAATGTGGCAGGGATGCAAATTAGACATACGGCTTCATATGAATCTAAAATTCAAAGGAAGTTTATTCATTTAGAGGATTGATAAGAGGTTTGGGGCAATATGAGATGGCGGCTCATTTTTTCTCTCCATTATCCATGAAAGTTTAATAGCTTGGGTATCAACTAGCTCTTTATCTTTAATTTGTTTTCAAATAATAATTTTATAAGGTTTTGTTTTGGGAAAAAATAAGTAGAAGATCCTATTTTACAAAAGAGAATTTTTGCATGAGGGAGCTTAAAGGATTCATGACAAAAAAAAATGGTAATAAGTTCGAGCTCCGCAGACTTATTTTGACTGCCTACCAACTTCACTCAGGCTTAGATGGGAGCTCATACTCCCATCCCATCCCTAGCTTCATTCCTTTCTGGAACAGCCTTTAATTACTCAATGACGCCCATAGCCCAACTCTCCATCTCTTTCTTCCACTCCAATTCACTCCTGGTAGGATGGTAGATCTCAATTGTGCAGAGTAAGCCAAGCGTTTCCAACTTGACTTCTTGCGAATGGAAAGGATAGGGGAGTCGCTATCAATCTCCTAAGCTAGCTCCTCCATCGAATTTGGCCAGCCTTGATGAACTTTTTTAGCAACAATCTTCTAGTTATCTGTGATATTAGAGTCAGAGGCCTTCCGCTTCTTGCTTGCAATATCATCTGGACTTTCTTTTATTATTTGTTCTATCTGAACACTAGAGACTTTCTCACCTACAATTTGTGTGTTTGTCTCTGTCATCTTAGCAGGCTCCCTATTTTGCAACTTTTCAGGGTTGTCGTGCTCGTTGTCCACCTCATCAGCCTTATCATTGGCACTCTGTTTTTTACCAAGATAGTACTTGTTAATAACTTTTTTTGCCCGCATCCAAGGGCCCAAGCTAAGGACAGGATACTTCTTAACACCCTCATCAGCGCTTGGGTCGAGTACATTTACGTAGGCTATGTGTGATCCTACCACATCTGTAACAGAACTCACCTAAGCGTCTGTATTTAATCTTGGCCTAGAGTTATTATCGTAGCTCATAAAAGACATGAATTCTAGGTACTAAAGGATGCTCAGGCAAGAATTCAATCTTGATGCAGACAAACCCATACAATTCTCAATAGCAAGTTCTATATCTACTGCATCAATTGCAAAAGCTCTACAAGTTTGCTTAATCTATAAGCTAAGAAATTAAGTGGCAATTATGTAACTGAATCCAAAAAATTGACAAACACAGAGGGACTTAATTAAGGGACATATGTGTCAACGTCTAAAATTGACACGAGCGAAACCAAGGGGAACCATATCGTATTTTTAAGTAATCCTCTTCATATTCAAAGCTAACCAAATAAATATTATTGTTTTTGCTTATGACTCTAAACTTACCCTTCAATTGCCAGATCCACAACAAATGGCCCTAGGTACTTGTAAAGAATGATTTCTCTAAATACACTTTCCCTACCAAGTGAGTTATGCTGATGATAGTCTACAACATAGTTGATGTCCTCTATTTTCACCTCTCAGTGCGACGATTTGAACCTCACAACAAAATCTTTTTTTCTTTTCATTAAAAGTTTGCTAGAGTAGACATTGCAATTGGCACTAGCTTCGCTAAAGCACGTAGATCTCATATACTTGAAGAGAACCACCAGTACTGAGATACCACCTCCACTGCACAAGCAGATGGAACAGGAAAACAGAAACAAAGGTCTAAGTAGACTAATATAATACTCAATTTGTGTTGTATGAGGTTGATTTGTTTATGTTGGTATTAGATTTGGTGGAAGATGGGGGAAGATGAACAGTGAAGAATGATGGCCGATGCAAGAGAGAAAACTAAGGTTTCTTTCCTTTTTTATGTTATTAATTTGGGTTCTATCAAACTCATTATTATTTTTTGTCGAAACATATCTTCCATTGATTTGACGGAACAAAATACATCAATCCCAGAAACTGCGATTACATCTCTGACAAAGATAACTTAGTGTGAGGATTCGGGCCAAATTTATCCCTTTAGCCTCCTCCCCTTATATTCATACTTACACCTTCTTCTTTACCAACAATCCAACAATCAATAGAGTCGCCACCCTGATTTTATTTCTTGGAAAAATCAAGGGAAAAACCATTAAGCATCAACCTTTTTCTCAGACAGCACCATTAAGCATCAACCTTTTTCTCAGGCAGCACCATAAAGTACTGATCTTTAGCAAATCAAAGATTATTGGATTCTGGAGTTCGTCACATATGGGAAGGAGTTAGGCACCCATCCGTGTTGGGGCGAAACTTTGTGCAATTGAAGAATAAAAAATATACCTTGTATAAGTGTGCAAGTGTGGAAATGAATCATATAAAAGAAATAACAAACTAAATCTGAAACAAAAAGGAAAATAAACATAATTGAGCTTGTGTTTCCACCACTAAAAACCACCTACCTACCCCGAAAATCGGGTTCAAAGCTCACGTACTACTTACATGGCATCATACAAAAATCAAATCATCATCATTAGAATCAAATCATCAATAATCAACAACAAAAAAACAAATCAAAAAGGGATTAGTGTTTACCTCTTGTAGCCCTCCTCTAGCTCCTTGTTTTGGGTTGTTTTCTCCGCCCAATTTCTTTCCACTTATTAGCTCTATCTTCACTCTCCTCTTGATCTACTCTTGCTGGTCTCTTCTTGATGCTCTTCACCGTGAAATTTCTCCAGAATAACAGCCTCTAAAAGTGTTTATGGGCTTGGAGAGGTAGAGTTTCTCCAAGCACTCAAGCTTATAGGGTGTGTGTAGAAAAGAATTTGTGACCCCTGAAAAGTGAATAGGAGGGGTCTATTTATAGATTTTTGGGGGTACAGGGGTCGTGGATCTTATAATGGATGAGATTCTAGATAAAAATCTGGACAAAATCAACTGGAACCAAATTAATGGCAAAAATCTAGGATTTTGGCAAATCAGGTCCCATATGACCGCCAGGCGTCGGCGATCATGGTGATAAACCTTCCTGGTGCCCGCGGTCATGGCGCCTTGACCGCCAGGTGCGGGCGGCCATGCGGGATGACTGCTCGACACTTTCCCTTGTTGTCGTTCTTGCTCTTTTTAGTCCCGATTCTCATTAAATCTGATCTAGTTTGATTCTCACTCGCAATTAACACCTTACCAGACTAGAAAGTACCCTTTACTTAATTACTACTCCTCCTAAACTTTTCATGTATCATTAATACACCCTAATAACTCAATTTCCATACACTTTTTATCATAAAAACACTTTCCATTAAAACATGTGAATTTAATTCTGATTTTACACAAAAATCAGAGCTAAAATTGAGTTGCAAGAAACGTGTTTCATGGGCAAATTATTGCTGGAGAGTCCATATTTTACTGACTTAAACTCTAAACATATTTTAGCTCAAAATTACACCATTTAAATAATATTAGGTCAAAACGCACATAAAGTCCAAATTAATAAAATACTATACTTCACTAACTTAAACCTCAGATATAATTCTAGCCCAGGATTAAGTCATTTAATTAACCTTGGGTTTAAAACACACAAGAAGCAATCTTTGGCTCCCTAGCCTTCGAACCCGAAAAACAAAATTTCAGGTTGCCCGAGCCAGTAATGGCTCCCTCTCCACTAGTCCCCCTATTGTTCAGACTCTGGCCACCACGGTGGCTTCGCAATCCCACCCAAACCAGGAAACACTAGGTCTTCAAGTCTCTAAGAACTAGGCACTAAACAAAAGGAACCCACCAATTTGTACTGGTATAAACAACCACCATGGTGGTAGGTGTACTATTACTCCAGCTGTACAAATTGGAACTAAGAGAGAAGCCAAAAGGCTCAACCAATCACAAAAATAATAGAAATGGGCACGAAAAGAATGGAAGGAACTGGGTCTTTATAAAAAAAGAGAGATTAGAAGTGATTGAGATTCTATCGAAACTCATTAATATTTGAAGTATTTTAGACATTGCATTTCTCATGCACTAACAAAACAACATTTGCTAACTACCCATGTGGTGCAAAGGCATCCTTAGTTGGTGCAAAGGCATTGGTGCAAAGGCATTCTGGTTCGAACTAGGAATGGGTGTGCGAGTATCATTATAATAAAAAAAAAAACAAAATAGCATTTGAGAGAAGGTTTACTTTTTGCTTTAAATTGTGGTTTCTTCTCCTTGGTAGTTGAATTAGATTGCAATCAATTGATTGATGGCCTCCTCAATTCACCCTAGCTAATGCCAGTAAAGCCTGGTTAAAGATTTACTTAAAAATCTTGGATGGAGACTCCTTATTGAACCGGAGAGCCTATACTCCAGAATTATAAAGGCCAAATATTATCCGACATCCTCTTTTTTGTTGGCTGGTCTTGGATCTCGCCCTTCTTATTTATGGCGTAGTATCCTATTTGGCAGAGAGGCTTTACGGAGGGGACTGGTGAGGAGAATTGGAAATGGAGCTAGTACTCTTATCTCAGATCCTTGGCTTCCAAGGCCATGGGCATTTACCTCCCTACATCCGCCAGCAGGATTGCTCCCAACTACTAGGGTGGAAAGCCTAATTGACAGGAATTCTCGAAGATGGAATCAACCGCTGATCAATGCCATCTTTCATCCTGTTGATGCTGAATTGATCCAGAAAATTCCACTCCTACTGGACATACATAGAGAGGACAAATGGCAATGGCACCACACGCCCTCAGGACATTTCACGGTCAAGAGCGCCTACCACGCATTAAGATCCTATGATGACTCATTGAGAGGAGAAAACTCTGAGGGACATGCCAATGACCCATTGACCCGATTCTGGAAAAACCTGTGGCATGCTCTAGTTGCCAACAAGGTCAAGCACTTCGGATGGCGCCTTGCAAGGAACTGTCTACCTTCAGCAGGAAATCTTTTTACAAGACACATCTTACAAAGGCCATCTTGCCCTGTCTGTGGAGAAGCAGAAATCACATTACATGCAATTCTACATTGCACTCATGCGTGTGAGACGTGGAGATATTCTAGCTTTGTGTTTGACCCTGGAGACCATCACCTTGCCCTTCTTGATTGGTTATGGAAGCTACATCAGGCCTTAAACCCAGATCAGTATGGCCTGCTACTGGTCACTGTCTGGAGCATCTGGAACAACCGCAATCTTTTGAGGCTGGGAAAAAGCTGCAGAAAACCAGAGGAGACGGCTAGATACGCTATGGAATACTGGAAAGAGTATGTAGATGCATGTGATAGAAGAAAGGCACTCCAGCAACCACTGCGCATACAACAACACTCTGTCCACAACACCAACAGACCTGCCGATGTTTACACCCTCCACTCGGATGGTGCTATCTTCCCACCCCTAGACAAGGGTGGTACTGGGTTTATCATTCAAACCAACATGGGATCTTTTGTTGCAGCAGGCTCAGGAATCCATGATGAATTCATGGACCCACTATTAATGGAGACTCTTGCCATGCGAGACGGTCTGGTTTTAGCGCAACGCCTGGGCATCAGACATATCTTAGCTAAAACAGATTGCCTCACACTCCAGCAAGTAATCTGTAAACACAAAACAGACTTGTCCTATAGGTCCTCCATTTTAGAAGATATCATAACTCTCATTTGCTCCTTTGATTTTTTTGAATGCTCCTTCACATCCAGAAATTGTAACACAGTGGCGCATCTCCTCTGTAGATTTTGGAGTGGAGCAAATTTGGCTAGATTTAGCTCCTCCTTTTGTAGTACGAGCTATAGGAGCTGAAGTGTAACTATCTTCAATTTGAAATGGAACACCGATTTCTGATAAAAAAAAAAAAAATTCACCCTAGCTAATGACTCTCCATTTGGAACTGTATTGAAAGACCAACTGTCGTCTTCTTTTAAGAGTATGTTCTTTTGCTTTTGTTAAAAGACAAGCAAATAGTATTACAAATCACTAGCTCAAATTGCAGTACAAATCATATTTCATCATAAAAAAAAAACAACTGTTGGTATTATTATCATGACTTTCCATTGCACACTGTACACCTACCACACTTCCTACTAAAAAACAAGAATGCGTACCTTGTCCTATCTTCTAAAATTGTTAGGACGGGGCCCTACTATTTCTAGGATTTAATAATCTGTTGAGGCTTTTGATCCTGACACTGGGACCTGACATAAATGGAAGAGCAATACCTAGAGTCCTAGGCAACAACTTTGTTAGAAACAAGAAGTCATAAACGACAAGTGCATGGTAGGTCAAATCCAATCTGAACTAGTAAACTCTGAAATCACTATGTCTATTGATGTTGATTCATGGTTTCTAAGGGGTGTTAAAACCAAATGTACTGTTACCTAAACTAGATCCTGTACTGTTCCTGGAATTCTATGGTCTTTTTTTTTTTTTTGGTTTATAGAACCGATGGTTCCAATTAGTTAAATTACTTAAGGATCAATTGAATAGATTTTTCCCTGATAGGATTGGAGGTGGCTAATTTCATTAATTTTTCAATAAGAAGATACCTGTTCAGCTTTTTGTAATACCTCGCTCTATTGGGTTAAGTAAAGTGTTTACATCTTCATGATATAAAAGAAAAAAAAAAGAAAAAAAAACTGTCCTGCTAATTAACCCTTTTCTCTTCTCCTACTCAATGTCAACATTCATTCACCAAGCCCATGCTTCTCTCCATCATCACGACCACAATTACAACAATCGTACAAAAATAGGCCTTTTTATATATATATATAAATCATACAAAAATAGTTGGCATGAAGAAAACAAGAAAAGGGTCGTTAGCACAACCAAACTTTTGTCTGAATCCAAACTTCCTTAGCATACCAAACATTGGCCCATGCCAATCGCATTTTGATTAGGGCTTTTTTTGTCTCAGCAGCTAGCGCAGCGTCATCACTGGGCCTACTAGATACATGCACATCAACCAAATTATGAAAAAAAGTTTTCATAAAAACAAATTATGAAAAAAAAAGAAAGAGAGAAAAGAATCCAAGATGATATACCAAGTCTTACTAGTTTGGGTTAATTCTAGATTTGTTTAGAACCCGCGCCGGTAAGAATAATATGTAGTTTTATACGTTTTTTAATTCAGTTTAAAATAGTCTAAATCATATTCTCAAAAATAAATTCTAAGAATTGTGAATCAGATTAAGCATTTACGTGGCTTGACATCTGAAGATACTAACCAACGTCAATTCAAAAAGAATATCCAAAACTGCCAACGAGGGTTGGTTTACATAGTTAGTTGAGGTTCAATCAGCATTCTTATTAGATTGAGGGTTCAAATTCTACCAACCGTCTTTCTTAGTGGGTAATCTGTATTTACTTACCACTGAAGTTTGTTGCGTCCCATGGTTTATCCTGGGAGCCTTTCTCAACCTAAACTTTTACCAACAAAAAAAATATTCAAAACATGCACACCATGTTAAAGAGTACTTATCAGGTTCAAATTATTAGCATATCCTTTTTTTAAAAAAAAAATCGCTGCTTATTACATTGCAAATATATAGTATTATATACCCGCTGGTTGCTAGAGGATAAACTTAGACTCTAATGAGTCAGCACGAAGATGACGTACTTGTCATAAGCACAGCGAAAATAATTATTATATTTATTAGTTATTACCATATCCAAGGGTTTTCTTTTCTTATTTTAAAGAAATAATTTTTTTTTTATTTTTCTCATCTTAAATTCCCCATCAATTATGATATATGCCCACCAGTCCATAACCAGCATTATTCTTTTTGGTCATCACAACCAATTTAGAAACCAACAACATTGACTCTCTCATCAAACAAAGAATGACTCCAGCGCAAGAATCCACCATACTGGGAAAAGAGCGATGTCCAACCTAGACTTGCACAAATTGAAAATTCCTTCATTTATTTTTCTGTAGAAAAAAGCATTTATTAACTAAAGATATAAAAATAAAAGCAGAATTCTCGGTTCCTTTTCACGCTGGAACAGTAAGGCAAAGTCCTGCGGGAAATTTTGGAAATTTTTCTTTTTCTGCTAGGATAAACAGAATGATATCTCTTCAAAGTAAAGAAATTGATTTCATTTATCTTTTGAGACGAAAGATTAATATTTTGTTTACGGTTAACCTGTAACCAACGGAATCAAGAGATTTAGCAATTTCGCAAAATTTGATGATGAATTGAAGACGAGTTACTCATTCATCTTTCCTCTTAACATTACTTTCGCTGTGGTGGAGGCAGTTGCAATTTTGGCATTTTCCATGTGATAAATACACTCACCTAATCACTGCAAGAACAGAAGTGCCCAAAATGGTACTTCCCTGAATTTGTAACTACAAACTCTGTGACATCAATTGTAGCTTAACTGGTACTCGACAAAAAAAAAATGTAACTTAACTCGTCGACTCTTTTCAGAACTGAAGGTCTGGGTTTGAGTGCCAATCATAGCGGGTAAATAAAAATCCAACACCAACATAAGTGTATAATGCAACACAGCAATGAACCAACACCAAGCAAATCGCACAAAGGACCAAGCAGCCGGAAAATAAATCCTTTGCATTCATCTTAAAACCAAGAATGAACACTCTGGATATTTAGAATATGACAGGAAGAAAACCAACGGCTACAAACCTGTAGCCATTTGCCTTCATGGATTACCTGACGGTAATGTTCAATACATGTCAGACAACACTCATCACGCCTATCAAAGCACTAATGATAACCAAACTACGCTAAAAGACAACTAAAAGGATTGGGACACACATATTCCCCACCGCAGCTGGGAGAAGTCGTCGACTACATACAAAGGACCATCGTTAGACAAAGTTACACGCTATAACAACTGAACCATACCAAGAGATACCTCCAGCGCCAGACCACTGTGAGGCAGTCAGTAGGCTGCGTCACTTCTAACAGCCATGTTCTTCAAACTAACCAAAATACCAATATACCAGGGAAAGACACATAATACTTCCGTTAGTCCTGTACATACTTTACCATGGCTGGAGGAAAGCTGAAAAACAAATTGCTGGCCCCCAACACCTCTACTCAATCCCAAAAGAAAAACAACTTCTAAAGGTTCTGTCTTGACCTCGTTCTTTTCCCAATATTTTCATTGATACCCTCCTGACGATCAGTTTTGGCTGCAAAACAATCTTCCCCCACGTGACCAGCTCGTTTGGATGCCTCTTCTTGAATCTACAATGCAGAAAAGCCATAAAATAAATTCCTAGGCTATCAAAGAGAGACATGAGATTGGGAATAAGTAGCAAAGAAGATGATAAATAACAGACCCAGAAAGATATTTAAGCACCACAATAAAAGAGTTCCAAAACAGACTACCCAAGATGGCAAGTAATTGCCATCTAAAAACACATCCTTCGTCACCTGGCATAACATAAAACCGGAAACCGATGGACAAGAGGGTAACAATGAAAACACAAATTACAATGCAGGCTGGCACTCATCTTTTGAGACAAACAGGCAAGCATACAGTAAGAAACCAATTTGATTGCTACAGAAAACATAATAAAAGGAAAATACAAGATAAACTAAGGCCAACATGATCAGCAAGTACCTGTTATAAAAAAGAAGACAGAGCAGGTATGAAGACATATTTACTTCCATCACAGGTAAAACTAACTTGATAACACTGACATAGATTCAACATAAATTGGATCACCAAATCTCTCAACATAGATTCGAAATCAGTAGGCCTAGACAGAAAGAGGAAAGGCATGGCATACAACAGAATAGTAGAAAAATACCTTCCCAAAGAGAGTTTGTTAAACTTTTTTTTTCTCTCACCAAAAATGCAATGCGATTAAGCCTCTTTTTACTCTGAAGTATTATGTCATAAATGATAAAAACACCTATATTTCTCAAGTAAATACAAAGTTTCGATTTCACTCGGACTTGGAAACTTCTGGCCGTGGTTACGGAAAAGTATTAAAGATAAGGGTGCCCCCCCAAAACCAAGACCAAATTGAAAAACAAACTACACATGGAATATCATTTTTTGCATCTCATTCAAGTGTTTTGCAAATACTGATAGCGACACCACCAGTTTACAGTATAAGAATTTCTGGGTCCAAATTGCATTGGCCAAAAAGCATAAATGTATAGGAGTAAACACCAAAAGGCCAGAAAAATGCGAAAGGCTAACACCAGTAACATAGGCACGTGGGTTCCCTTTGGGGATGAGGTAAAACGAGACCTACTGCCAGAACATAAAATAAAATGCCAAGTGCACAGAAGAATCACACAACTTGCAGAACCACATGTTAAAACTATACAATCCAAGTGCCAGAACAGTACAACAGCAACATTTTAAAACAATTCAGAATATAGTTACCTCACTTTGCTCAGAGCCATGACCAGCATTTGCCAGGTGTTCTTCATTGAACATTTCCGACACCTCAGATCCACTCGGTAACACTTTCTTATCCACATTTCTTGAATTTGTGAGACCATTTGTTCCTCCATCTTGAACCTCAATCTTGTTCGATGTCAAACCAGAATCCTGTGCCTGCACTACTTTTTCTAAATTGGCAAAATTATCAACATCGGTTATGCCAAAAGTCAATTCGGAAATTTTGACGATCTTGTCTACAATTAACAAATCAGTATCTTCAGCAACTCCTGTTGAATGCTGATGATCAGGAGCATTTGCCTGGTTTGACATATTGCTGAAATAAAATAAAATAAATATATCAGTGTCTGGAAACAAGCACTAGAACAGCACACCAAGAGACAACAAAAAATTAGTATCACAGGAAAAGAGTACCACTGGTCAATGGCATCTTCAGAGACATCTGTGGCAACAATTTCATTTTGCTTCCTTTTCTTGTGTATCTGCCTTAATTCTGCCAATGAATCAACCGACTCATCCAGAAGTGAGTTGTCAACACGTCTTTTGATTCCGCCCTGAAGTAATTTCTTAGATTCAGAAAAAGAATCTAACATACAGTCCTTAGCATCGTCCTTTATTTCAGACATAGAGTCCACAAAATGTGACTCATTGGCACATTCATGACCACGGGGAACTTCAACTATCACCTTCGGTTCGTCGAAGGCATACCTCCTTGGCGGTCTCTTTCCATAATCTTCAATTGACTTCAACTTCTGCTCATGGTATCCATTAGAAGAATCCAATTTACCAGCTGATTCTGACTTTGCACTCTCCTGACCAGGTGTGGAAGACTTTTCCCCACTCTTCATCAGGGAATTCGAAGGCGGATTCTTGAACACCAACTGAGTGCAGCGTTTAAGCCAAGAGAGCGGAGAAGAGCTGTGGGGTGAAACAACATCCCGTTTTACCAAAGACGCGTCCAGACTATCTCTTTTGCTGTTAGCACCAATCAGTTTAGGTGACACCAACCTGCCACCTTCAGAGCTATCCAAATTCCTTATCGCAGAAAGTTTCTGCTGGCTAGCCACCATACTGGAATTTTGCATTTCAACCACTTTCTTCATATCCAAAGCAAGTTTCAAATCATCTAATCTGTTCAGCTGTTCAATCTGGGCAGAAATCTCTTCTCTCTCTCTATGCAGTAATTCCCTTTGTTTTTCCAATTTCTGAGTTTGAACCTTCAGTTCCTCGATTGACCTATTAAGCACTGCCCATTCATCCTCTCTTTGCTCACGTTCCAAGTTTATTTTCTCTCTCTCAGCCTGAAGCTTCTTTGTTTCTAAAGCGACCTGCTCCATCTCTTTCACTGTTTTTTCCCTCAGAGCGCTAATGTGCTGAAGTTCGTTTCTCTTTTCCAACTCAAAAGCTTTCTCCTTATCCTTTAGATAACTTTCCACCTCTTCACGCCTTTTCTCAACACTGCTCTCTAGCTCCCTCTTATGCATCTCAATACCCGACAAAAACTTAGCTTGCTCCTCTTGGATCCTACTAAACCACTCCGCACGCTCCTGCTCCATCTTATTCATAAACTCTTCTCTGTCGCGATGGAGTGATTCAACATCATGCTTATGCTGATCTCTCATGGCTTCCTTGTCTCTTCTTAGGCTATCACGCTCCTCCTTGATAAATGTAGAAATGGCTTCCCTCTCCTGAGCCAAACGCTCAGCTTCCCTCCTTAGTTCTTCTCTTTTCTCATCAATTGACTCCCACTCAAATTCAAACTTGGCCTTCTCCGCCTTCAATTTTTCTTCCTCAGCCAAAAGTTCTTGTTCTTGAGTCCTGACGCGATCAACCTCTTCCTTGAGTTTCGTCTCCAGAACTGACAACTCATCTGTTTCACTTTTCATGGTCTCTAATTTCTCCTTTGCATCAAGAACCTGTTTCTTTTCATCTTCCAATGAATCCAATGACCTTTGAAGGTCTAACTTCATTTTGGCAATCTCTCCTTTCTCTTGCTGCAGAGATTTTCTCCTCATTTCAATGTCTTCCCGAGCAGCACTCAAATCTTTTTCTTTATCAGCAAGAATATTCAGTTTTTCTGCCGCATCTCTTTCTTTGTCTACCAGTGCCCTTGACTGAATCTCCAATTCATTTTCTCTCTCTTGTAGAAGGTCCGCCCGTTGACTAAGATCAACCTCCCTCAACTCCCAAGCACGTCTTTTAGCCTCAATTTCATCTTCTGCCAGCTTGTATTTCATCTCCAGCTCAGCTTCAAACTCTGTCTTCCTTGTTCGCAATAGCGCCTCATGATTGGCAATAACTTTTTGAATCTCAACCTGAATTGTTCACAAATGGATTAAAACCTTGGGAAATATAAAGAAAGAAAAGAGGCATAAATTCTGAAACAACATCCATTCTTGGCATCTGAAGACTTACAGATTCTTTGCTAGCAAGTTTTCCCTGCAAAACAAGAAGCTCTTGCTCTCTCTTGTTCAGCAAAGCTTCCTTCTCAATAACAGCCTGTACCAAAATACATAAGTAGATGACTTCAATAACCTAACATAAAAACAACTCACACAACCATTACAATGTTTGAAAAAATTAACCTCCTCTCTTTGATGTAAGGAAGCCACTGTCACTTTCAAGTTGGATTTCTCATCATTTAGGGATCTAAGTTCTTTCTCAATATTTTCTTTCAATGCTTCCAACTCCTTTTCTAGCCGAGTTAGCTCTTGAGATCTACTGGCAACAAAATCCTCCCTCTGGTTCAGCAAAGCTTGTGCATCGAGTAACCTTTCCTGTTCCTGCTGCAAAGCCTTCCTTCTCTCACTCAAAGATTGCCTTTCCGAACCGATCTCCTTCTCTTTTGCATCGCAACTGAGACATGGAAGAAATATAAATTAATAAGTTTAAAAAGCCAACTTTCTGTACCTGTAAAACAATTCATGGCTTGATATAAACCGTTTCTAAAAGAACGATCTAGAAATCAAACCCCCAACCCCATCCCCACAGCTCCACCCCGTCCAAAAAAACAGAAGAAAAAACTCACGCAAGTTACTTTGTCTGCCATTGTAATTACAGAGAGGGCAACCCATCAACTAGTTTTTCAACATTTAGAATAACATTGAAATATCAGGAAAAAAATAAAGCTACCCAAGATTAACTCAAAAGAACCGAAAAGTGTCATGAAACATATGACATGTCACTGCCTGAAGATCTACGAATGCAGTAAGAGCAAATCATAGGGGTTCCATTGTCATGTTTATTCATTAATTTGGGATGAGAGAACCAAAGGATAAACATTATTCATACTCTGTTTTGAAAGCATTGATACGCCTGGTAATATCATCTTCGCGTGCTTCAACTTCTTGGAGCTTTCTTTCAGCAGCTCGATGGTAGCGGAGAGCTTCTGCTTGCAAAGCTTCAGAAGCATGTAATTTTGACTCGGCATCCAACATTTTCTTTTGAGCATCTTCTGCCATGCTGCGTGCTTCAGCCAACCGAAGATCAGCCGAAACCTTGATTTCGGCAGATTCTGCACGCATCTCATGCAATGTCTTTTCCATCTATTGACATCCATCAGAAAACAATAAGAATAGTGCAACACTGTGGTAGCAGAAAAGGAGAAGGCAAACTCTGAGTAAAATCCATACACTGGCTATACATTCTTTCTCAACTCCCAGTGCCTTCTTCAAGCTCTCTTCTCGTTTCCGTGCCTCTGCTAGAGTAGACATGTGTGCAGCTTGATCGCGTTTGTGTGCTAGTTCAGCAGTTTCAGCTGAGGCTTTTAACTCCTCATTTTTTGCAGCCAATTCCTTCCTTTCCAATAGGAGCAGGCCCATGTGGTGTTGAAGGTCAAAGATCTGAAACATATTACTAAGGTAAGACATAACACAAAGCAGGCATGTATTTTCCGGAAAATAAAAACAATTGGAATACGTTCTATAATCACAAAAATCGAAACAAAGCATAACCATTCAATACACTATCCAAATAAGTATTCACAAAAATATAGATTTCATTTAATGCACTGTATAAGGATGAGAACAAGCATCAGACGACGATTCCAACAAAGGATTTTCATATTTACCATCTACGCAACTTTAAAATTGACTACAATACTCCACTCTCAGAATGCATTTATTTTGCCAGTGCTTTTGATCATCCTTTTTACTCTCAATCTAAAAAATGCAAGATGGTGAAAAAAGTGGAGCAACACAGCAAACAATCTATTCACCGTCTACTCTTTCAAATCTCACTCTATTCGCTAATCTGCTTTAAACCAAACAAGAAAGAACAAACAAAAACAATATAACGCTCCAATCAAATAAAGTATTTCTTAAATTAATTTCTCTTATTGCAGATTCCAAAATCAAAACAGCAAAAAAACCGTAATGCCAAAACAATAAGAAAAAAAGAACCATGAAAGATCAAAATAGAAAGAAAACAAAAAAAATAAAAAATAAAAAAACAAAACCTCGGTTTCAAGTTTGGCTATATAGGCAACGAGAGCGGCTTTGTCTCTCCTCTTAATGGACTCCTCATCAAAGCCCGCCTCCTTAAGCCGTTTCCAGATCGTCTCGTCACTGAGAGGTGTCTGCAAAACCCTAGCTCCGGGCGTCAAAGACAGAGCCCTGCCACCGCTGCTGCTCGGCGTGATCGGGCTCGCCATTATCGTGAGAAAGAAGCGAAAACCCGATGGCTCACCAACCGACTACTGTTCTTGGCTAACCACTGGTGTGATCTCTATCTGCTTTTTTAGCTTTAGAAACCACCTTTCCCTTTTCGCCTTTTCTCGCAATTTCGCTTCTTTTTTTTTTGCTCGCTCTTTTGCTTAGGAGTAAAAGGCGAGCGAGTGAGAGACCGAGTCACCGAGTCGGCGTGAAGTGTTTCTTTTTTCTTGGACGATAAAGCGTGTTTGCTAAGCACTATGGTTGTGGGGAAGTAAGTAAACAGTAATTGGAATTTGGGAGTATACAGTACAGTATTACACTAGAAGCTGTTTTTTCTTTGACGAAGAAGGGAACAAGCGGTGTCGTTTTAACGGGGGTCGGTGACCTGGACACTGGGATTTCGAGGGTATTTTTAACTTGGAGCCGCCTTTTTTAGTTTTTTTAATTTTTATGTTTAGCGGCTTTGGCTTAAGAGTGCTTTTGAATTTTGATGATTATATTGTTGTGTCGTTTAGCGGAACCAGCCACAAAAAGAAAGTGACAGTAAGATTGTTTAGAGTTGGGATTTTGGGATTACGAAACTATTGAGGGAAATCTAACACGTCAAATGTAAAGAAAGAAAAATCAAAGACCCAGGGTTCTGTGGAAGAAAAGACAAAATTTTACTACTAGTATTATTTTTTTGTAGGACATGACAATAACTCTGTTCTTTGCCCAAAAAAAACCCTACCATACTAAAATTAGACATTTCATTTGCAATAAATATTTCGGTATTTGAAAATCATTTAATCACGAGCATAACTTTTTGGTATCATTGACCGACCATAGCCATTGCTCCACTTTGCGTTCATTTGACAGAGTGGATGGGAGTAGTAACGATTGTTCCACTTAACAAAGATCAATGACAGTTCATAATATTGCGTTTTAACTGACAAAAATTCTCTCACAGACAAAAATCATTTTAGCCAAACCAAAACTGAAGGGAATTCTTGGAATTTTTTCTTTACAATTTGCGGACTTATATCTCAACAAACATCAATGACAATTCAAAATATTCCGAGCAATTGATAGTCCGGATCAAAAATAAGACAACTAATGCACCCCTACAAGATAACCTCAAATTAATTCAAATTAAGAAAACTTAATTAAGATTAAGATAGAACAGTACCAGGGGTGTCTACTAGTAATATC
The DNA here is from genome assembly GCA_028386065.3 of Turnera subulata. Classification (NCBI taxonomy): domain Eukaryota; kingdom Viridiplantae; phylum Streptophyta; class Magnoliopsida; order Malpighiales; family Passifloraceae; genus Turnera; species Turnera subulata. The sequence continues at coordinate 31,248 of JAKUCV010005204.1, forward strand.
ATATCCAACCCAACCCTTTGGATCAAAAAAAAAAAAAATCATATCCAACCCAACTAATCTGACCCAACAAGATTGCAGAAGTAAAATTTTTAGCAAACATTACCGGGACCTAACAACTAATGTACAAGATCTTGGGCCGGCAGAGGAACCGTCATTACAGATTAGAAAATAAGATCTTTCTTTCTTCATAAAGTAATCTTATTATGAAATGCCGTTAAACATCAACGTTCAATCCTATTTTATTTGCATACTTTTTACAGGTATCTATAGCATTCTAGAAAGAAGAATTGATTGCTAAAGATAACATAAATCGACCGTCATTACAACCGTGGTACAATTCATTTGTTTAATACAGCCATCGAGCAGAACATAAAAGACTGAAGATGCCTACAATCAGAGATCTACCATTTTTCGCATAGAGCCTAAACGTTGAAAGTTGCTTTCTTTTTCTTGCGGTAGTCATCTATCCATCCTTGGATGAGCTTGACTTCAGTTTCCCTCTGCTCCACCAGCCAATCAGGATCCTCGGGCGTCCAAGGGCGCAAATCTATATGATGGGCGCCTGACAAACAGCAAAAGTAGAACAAGACATCAATGTACATGGTAGTTTTATTGAAGGGGTAAACCTGCAATTGAGCCATGGTTCAATAGCATGGCTTCGAGAGACGAAGTAAACAGCTATCAGCATAAATATAACATACACGGAATCATATAGCGAGCGGACAAACATGAAGTGAAACAAGTGTCCCGGGCTTCCTAGTCATTATAAAAAGAACATCCTAAGAGAACTAATTCAGAGGCTAGAATTTTGCATAGATCAGTGACCTAATTCCGCAAATGAAAGTTGGAATAATGCCACACGTTTGCAAATGACTTTGAGGAGACTCTGATAATAACAATAAACTGATAAGGGACAGTCCAAGCCTCATCCAATGCTCTAAAATCTATGACAAACTTTGACATAACCAACTTGGTAATAGAAAAAAATTCTACAAAATATTGCGACTCCCTAATAACAATTACTTGACATCTGTCCAACCCATAAGATAGCAAAAGGAAACTAAGAAGTACAGGATTAATAATAGACAATGCGGCATGAAAATAAGAGGGTACTACTACAAACTAGAGACAAAATGTTGAACTAATTGACTGATCACTACAAATTTCATGTTAGAGGTTGCATGGAGCAGGCCAATTATGTATGGGGCTAGATAAGCTTCACTGAAAAATAATCCACGAAGATGACGGGTGAGGAAATAGCTTTTCATAAGTGCACCAACAAGGCAAATCTCTTGTGGAAAAAATCTTATAGAGAGGTCTCTACAATTCCATGTTTTATTTTAATCAACAAACTGATCTTTCGATGAGCAGAAAACTTGATCAAGAGATGAATTATTGAGCCAGACATTAAACCTGACAAACCTATGATAGGTGGTTGTAAGGCCAATTCTGTCTAAAGATTAATATCTTACCATGGTTATCCGTTTTCATCTGAGATGAGAGGATTAACTAGATATTATTTTCCAAAGAAGATTTTGAAAAGATAGTGGCATACAAGCCAACCAAAATCTCTTATTCATACAAGCTTAAGATCTATAGCATAAGGTTGACGCACTAAGGACTCTACAACCAAAACTGTTATGCTTACAGAGCTAGGAGGCCCACCCCAAAGTTATTTTAGTACGTGAAGATGAAGCATTTACCTTCTTTAGTCACAAGGGCAACAACGGTGTCAGATATATTATGCAGCACACTGCAAAGAGACACACCAACAATCAGAACTAAATATATTTAATAAATGATGAGAGGAAAAATATATTCAGCTGCAGACCTGCCACCACTCCAAGGATCGAGCAGACCATTTGAGAAAATAATATTACTTCCAAAAGTTCTCAATGCAGTGTTGATATCCTTCACAGTAAAAGCAAGCATCCAAAAGTTAAATCAAGCACAGCATCAAAATTAGACATCCAATCATCTAGTATTATGTAAGTTATTATACACATTAACAACAGGAGGAAACCTGCAATGATGACTGTTCAGCTTTCCGTTAAATCCATAACAAGAAGAAACTAGAAATAGCAGAAACTACCAATGGCAAACAGCTACTCGTGTTCGCCGATGTCACTATACCTATGGTATCAACTTGTATTCACATGGTGGGACGAGGCAGAGAAGCCATCTTAACACAATTAAGTGTCTTTTAGGCAAGACACTAAAGAAACAAAGTTTAACTTGAGGAAACACTGGTGAAAATCTGGAAAAAATCATATTTGAGGCACAAACATATATTATTGGCCAGTAGATATGAACTCGTTATATTTTCATTTGAAAAACCCTTCCCAACCTTTCATGTCAGCATTCAGGCAACCAATTTATGAACTGTTATCAACTGCAAATGCAATCAGAGATAACAAACACATGCCCGGAGAAAATTCATCAGCCTTACATGATTGTTAAACACCCATTGACGGAACCAACACATGGTTGGTTCAAGTAGTTTAGCACTTGGTCCCTTTAAGCAAGCTCTTGAGTTCGAGTGTTGTGAATGAAGAAAATCAGTGTTGGCAGAGCTTTACCTCTTATAGTGGTAAACCTGGCTCAAACTGTGACTAGACCAAAAAAGAAAAAAACACCCATTCACAGAATAGAAAATTGACACACTTTCTGATATTTTAGAAATCTATGAATAGTTGAATTCTCAATACCGATTTTTCTATCAGGATTATGGCATAAATGGCAGACCACCGGTTCATGTAAGTCAAAATGCTTCAAATTCGAATGTCGGAATATGTATTTAGATGTCCACGCACTAATGCATATCCCTTTATGTCTCTGAAACAAACTATACATAGTAAATTCACCAAGTCTCCAGTTATTGCTTAGTTGACTCTATGCATGAAATTTGAAAACATTAAGCAATAAACCAAGGAATGCATCTGACAAAACATCAAATTAACATGCAAATCATTCACTTCTCAAAAAGGATACAAATAAATTCTCTGCTCAATGTTTATCTTGAGTTACGAAAAAGAGTTCTCTGCTCAATAAAAAAATAGAGATCCCAAAAAATTGCAAATATTCCATTCTCAAAAGAAAAAAAAGACCGAAGAGGCAAAATATTCGCTGCGAGTCTTACGTGTCCGCCAAACTCTGTTGTTATCCACCTAGGCCTTGGGTTAACACCAAAAGTGTTCCAGCAATCCTCTTGGAAAGAAGAGTAATTAAAATCATATGTCGGAAACATACTTGTATCTTTGCCACCCGACATCGGCATAACCATCTCAGTGCATGCCTATAGAATAGAATACAAGTAAAGGCCTCAGCAAATCCAGTGAATTCTTGATCTAAGCATATCCAACTATTAATTAGATTGAAGAACAGAGAGAACTATATGCTATAGACAAGTTCTAAACCTGCCAGTTCCAACCGTCCAAGCCATGAGGATCATCATCCAGTTCAAAGCAGTCGACTTTCCCAGTGTGATTGTAATACACGCTTACTCCTTCAAAAACACGCTCCAAAATGCTTGTTCCATCGGGGGAATTGTCAATTTTTTTGCAAACCTAGAGAAAAGAATTATCAAATCTAAGAAAAGAGGTTAGGACATGAGAAGATATAAATCACTACAAGAACAAGACATTAGAAACACAAGAAAACAAAGTTCCAAAGGCTACGTGGTCAAGAATGAAATCTCCCCATTAAAGGAAAGGGAGAGGGATGTACTAAAATATGAAGCCACCACGTATGTTTTAGATGAGTGCTGTAAAAATAAAGTAGAAAGCAAGATACAATCGTGTCAAAGTTTTCTTAAAGAAAACTATGCCATGGAAAAATATAGACCATAAGCCGGTTTCATGATTATAAGTGTGGGGGCAATGGAGCTGCCTTCCCCATTACTAGAAAGTTATACTTCTTTAATCACAAGGGAATAAGAGCTAGAGCATCAAAACATAGACGGGTGACGTAATGGTTCTGCTTCATGTAAATAAGCACCTATATACTCTTTTCTCTGAACAGTAAGAGTGCAGAGCTAAGTTGTTCACCGCAACAATGCACCATTGCTTCATGAGTTAATCACGTTTGAAGTTTATAAACTAACCTCTCTTATTGGATATGCAGGTAAAGGCATCATAAAGTCCGAGGGATAGGGATAGTCCACCATTGCCAAATAACTATAAGCAGAATCCAACCAGTTTGCAAGGTCATCGGAGCTTTTCAATTCCCTGCGAATCATGTTTTCAGTTAGTCCACTTCCAATAACAACATAAGGAAATCAGGATGGGGACAAGTTATGATATTTGCATCCTCAGAGCACCAGCTGGTCGCCTGGGCCTAATGCCCAATCATCATGAAATGACCAAAGAAAGCATGAAGCAGCCATTTCTTTCCAATCCCTAATTTTCTCTTACTGGCAGAAGTGGAAAGTTTTGGTTAAATGTGCAAGACCATTCTCTTTCTGACCCTCAGATGTGATTGCATCCCATGATTCTTTTATGGTGGTAAAGCAGCTGGTACTTTCACGCTGCAGATGTAAAACGACCAATTTAAGCATTTTAAAGACCGGTTCAAGATTTTACCAAATCACATTACAAAAAAAAGAAAAATAACGATAGCAAGCAAAGAAACAGCAGAGCATACCCTGAAGTCATTGGAAACAATGTTGTAAAACGTGTCTGCGGGCACAATATCTTCGAATTGGAGAATCGGAGCAGAGGAAGCAAGTGCCCCGATTGCAATGTGAGGATATTTGAGCCGCATCCATGCAGCCAACACTGTTTCGTTTTTTTAAAAAAAAAAGGCAAAAAAAATTGGCATTCAAACGCATAATTAAAAACGAACGGGGTGACCAAAATGTCCGAAAACAAATAATAAAATTTGAAGGATGAAGAAGCATCTTACTTACTTCCACCATAAGAGCCACCAAACAACACAACAGGACAAGCCTCAGCCGACAAATTCCTTTTTAAATCGGTAACCAACACCGCGAAATCGGCAAGTGCTTGTTCGGTAGTTAAATACGACAGCGTAGTAGCATTCTTGTAGGCTTCTTCCCTGCTCCCGTAGGGCATCGATTCCCCGTAGTATCGATGCTGCAAAATTGAAAATCCATATTATTTTCAGTTATACACATAATGTCAATGAAACAAAAAAAAAAAAAAAGATAGCGCAAGGAGGAGAAGAGAGTTGGACCTCGGGGAAAACGACGAGGGCGCCCAAGCGTGGGGCGATGTCCCAGACAAAGCCGGTGTTGGCGGCGAACCACTCGATGTCGCCTTCATTGCCGCAGTAGAGGAAGATGGGGCCAAGGCGGCGGGGGCCCAACCAGTGGTCGGTGCTGATGAGGTAGCGCTGGGGGAACTTGGGGAGGTCCTTGAAGCTGAAGTGATCGAGTTGTTGGTAGAAGTATCTGGTCTCGTACTTGTACTGCGGTATGCGGTGGAGGCGGTCGGGGTTGATTGTGTGGCGGAGGAAGCGCGGTGTTGCTTTGAAAGGACGAGGAGGAGGAGTGATGGACGGCTGTGATGCGATCGCAGTGAGGGATAGCGAGGAGGAAGTGATGATGATGATGGTGATGAGGAGGGAGAGTAGAGAGTGTGGAGTTGGAGTGAGTGTTGCTGTTTTTCCCATCGGAAGGGAGTTTTCTTCTCAGTTCTTTCTTTCTGGAAGTAAAAGAAGTGAAAAGGAGGAAAGGACTTCCTTCGGGAGATTAACGGGCCAAACAGGAAAGTAGGGAGAAGTCCGGAAGGCTACTCTGGGATGACCAGTCGTCGGTTGTGCTATCCTTTTGAAACGACATCTTACATGCCTTTGTTGGCTGCGCGAGCCAACACGACGACGATTGAGCTAATAAATTAGTGGTAGTAAGCAAGTCTTAGCAACTCAATCCGCCACTCACTTGGTTATGGTTTTTCTGATCAACAAGATGTCGATTATCCCATATATACCAATCAAAAAATTACATGCATGAGTCCTAGGATAGGATACACAAAAGATCCTGGGGGGAAGGAAGACAGCCAACACGGTCCGAAACATCTCTTGCCAAACCTTTAGCCACCCAATGAGCAGCTCTATTAACTGATCTTCTAACATGCACTATATTACGGCTTATACACTAGACGAGTTGAGCTATGTCACTTGGTTATGATTTATTTATGACCCACCTTGGAGGACGATTTGAGCTTAATAATTTGTACTTGTTAATGATCCATCACCAAGCTTACTTGTTTCCCCAAGTTTTATCATTACCCTTAAATATATCATTGGCCTTAAATCTTCAATTGAATTGCTCACCGACCACCAACATTTCATGCAAAATTTCTAATCGGCTAGGAATCTCAAATCATGAATGGTTAAATACTATGTACTGGAGTTTTTCATTTTGTTCAGATTATATACAAGAGTTTTTATATCATTTTGTGCATCTTTTATGTACCTCTGGTAGTTCAGAGTTTTTGTATCTTTTTTATGTATCTTTTATGTACCTCCGGTGGTTGGAATGTTGAGGTAGTCATCTTCTAAGGTCTATTTGACACGTGTCACGATTTTATTAGAGCCTTGTGGAAATTTTATGGATCCCACCTTATTTTTCATATACCTTACTTTGTTGATCCCATAAAAGTTTTCCCTCTACTTCTCAACTGGAGCCAGATAGATGGCCACGTTAGTGTCCTAGCTGCCCGGGGTATACGAAGAGGAATAAAAATGAAAATCAGAGCAAAAGGGACACGAAAATTCAAGGTATAGTGAGAAAGATGAGAAACTCAAAGTATTATAAAAATGAATCAGGGAACGTCGAGATCCTCCGTTGGGCCAGTCAATCCGTCATGGAACACGAATTTGTCATGTTCTAATACCCGCCAAGGGCCTCAAACGCTCAATCTATCATGGGCTTTGGTTCTACCAAAAGAAATCATGGGCTTTGGTTAATGACTTTGTCACAAACCTCCAGCTATGTCTCCGACGTGGACTTCCTTAAACCAAGAATCCGTCACAAACCTTTCATGACAGGGAAATAAAAATAAAACAAGGCCAATTTGGTTAATTGTAAAGATAAGGTTATATAAATAATACCATCCTATTTGTTAACAGACTCAAAAGATTTGAACCAAAAAAAAAGAAGACTCAAAAGATAAATAAAGGGAAACAATAAATTAAAAGGAAAAAGGAATGTGGTCTAAGCATGAAAATTAAGATAGGCCAGGGGCCCATCGACTAGATGATGGGGACTAAACGAGTTCGGCTCAGATTTGTAAACCCATTGGATACTGTTTTGAGGCCTTTTTGAGCCTGCACAAACTGATGATCAGGCTTAGGTCTGATTAATAGGCGGCAAAGTCCACCATTCTAGTGAGGGAAAGGGCCCAGCCAGAAGGAAGTAACCATAATAAAAATTCAAAATAGGCCAGTGTTATAAAACACGTTTTGTGGATGTCATTTTCTGTAACACCTACCATCAATCTTTTATTACTTCTATATAAATTATGTAACTTATGAGAAGAAAGTGATGAATAAAAACTGGTGCAGTAAACCGATGCTCCTCCACCTCCATTCCTTCATCTCTGCCCATCATCTTCTTCCTTTAATTTCTTTCATTTATAACACGTTATCGGACACGATTGTCTCTACCTAGCAAAGAATATCTGTGCATAAAAAAAAATACCCAGAAACAAATCAAACCAGAAACGAAAAAAATGAAAAACCAGTGATGAAGATGAACAGTGCACCACCCTCGGCACTGTTCATCCGTAAGCTTTTCCGGCCACCACTCGCCACACCGCCGCCACCGAAGCCTTCGTCGTGCCGTCGTGAGCTCAACCCCGCTACCCCGTCCCTTTCCGCCACTCGACGCGTCGTCCAGAGGCGTTGACCCAAGTGTAGACCCGTGGATTTTGCTCCCCGCGCCGCCACGACTCCTTGCTCCCTGCGTCACCGCCACAGCGACCCCCCCTCAATTGCGTCACTCCTCTGCCGCCTCGTCTTGCTCGTTGCTCGCCTCGTCGCACCGCCGTGAGCTGCCGGGTTTGCGACGACCCGCGAGCTGAAGCAGAAGACCCTGATGAGTCGGACTGACCCGACGGGTCAGACCTTGGGTCTCTGGGCTTGGCTGGGCGGGCTGGCCTGGGCCCCTGCACGGGCCTGGCGAGGCACTGTGCAAATGGTCTAGGCTGGTTCTGTTCAAGCCCAGTCCGGAATTTAAAAAAACAGTAAATTTATACTGTTCACGAGAAAGAAAAGGATTGAAAAGAAAAATGGAGGGGAAAAGAAAAGAAGAGAAAAGAGAGAAAAGAAAAGGAAAAGAAAAAAAGAAAAGGAAAGAAAAAAAAAAGGAAAAGAAAAAAAAGAAAAAGGGGAGAAAATAGGAGAAAAAGGAAAAATGAGAAAAAAAGGAAAGAGAAAAAAATAATTATTATATCAACGTATATACCGGAATAATAACCGGGTATAAGTATGATATATTATATACTATTGCTGAAAGATTTATCGAGTAAGCATATTTTATGTTTTTTTTATCTAAATTATGATTGGGCTATTAAAAGGCCCATTGCATTTCATTTCTTGCTTTAATTTCATTTATGTTTTATTTGGGTTTGTACAAGGCCCATCACATTTAATTTTTCGGTTATTTATTGGGCTATGAAAAGGGCCATTATATTTATTTTCTTGCTTTAATTTACGTTTTGATTGGGCTCGTACAAAGGCCCATTGCATTTAATTTTCGTTTATTTAATTTTATTGGGCTAATTAATATAAGGTCCATGTTTATTTACTTTATTTAAGTCTTTTATTTATTCTTGAAATTATTTTAATATTACAAATATTGAAAGCCCTTTTAAAATTCCTGGAAGAAATTTGTTATGAGCATTGAATGCATTTAAATGCAAAATCGTCTCAAAGACACAGTAAAAGGAAAATAAAGCAGAGACTGGAAGTCTTACTGACAAAAGATCCCGCAGATCTCTGAGGAAAATTGAAAAAAAGATATGACCACCAAAAGGTGGAAGTTGTATGACCACCAAATGGTGGATATTGTATGACCATCACGAAGATGGATACTGTTTTTGTTTACCCTGAAGGTGCAAGCCAGTATACATTGGATTATTTAATTTTATGTTCAATTTTATTTAATTTTATTTCCTTTACAGTATTTTATAATTGTTTCTAGAATAATGACTCAGGCATTAGTCTTGAAGACAATGCAAATTGACATCCAAAAGGGGAGAGTTATATGTGTTGGATATCAATTATTTCACATAACATGTGATAGTACAAATCTCGAAATGAGAACGAAATTAACACGCTCCAGAAGAGCATAAGTTTGAACACGTTCATGAAGAACGCATGCTAGAAGAACATATATTTACGCTCTGGAAGAGCAAATACTCTTGAAGAGTACAGACACTCCCGTTTACAGTAATAAAAGCGATTATTATGGATCCCGTTGGATTGACTCTGCTATATTCCCTGAAGCGAATAAGACAGTATAATTAAGTGTGCCTATGGCCCTGGATGAGGTTATAATGGAAAAGGGAAAGCATGCAAATTATTATTGCATAATGGATCCATAATTAGAGAACATTCACATAGAGGAATTGTTCTCATACATAAAGTTGAAATTATTTATCTGTTGGGTACAACATTAACTCTAAAATTCTGAGCCTCACTGTTAATGTTGACCCTAACACTATCGCTCCAGGAGAACCACATACCACCACATGTTATTTTCTCCAGGTATCTCAAACCGATTTGTTGGAGGAAAACGGAGTGGAATTACCCCATGGTTCTCTTCAGCTTGCCACAAGGTCTCAGTAATCAATACCATGTTAGGTTTGTACTGATTCTTCAGATCCCTTAAGGAGTCGTACCTTAGGCCATGTAGGTGGTAACTCAGACAACCTTGGGACACTTCGAGCAATCATGAAAACCTGATAATAACTGCTTTGATTTAATATTTGACAAGTAGGCTCTAGCTGGAATTCCTGCATTCTATCAGATATGAAAAACATAATAGAGTTAGCCGAGCCAGAAAAGAAAGCCCTTAGATTGCTTTGGTCCTCTAGGAAGAAAGTCTCCTCCATATGAGTTACGAAGAACCTAGATGAATAAAGTTCATCAACAAAAACTAAACGAGGGATTCTTGCGAGTTCATTCGGTAATTCCTCCTGCTGCTCGTTCACCATGCCATAGGCCAGTCTATTCCTCCTTCCTAGAGAGGAACCCTCAACAAAGAAAACGGTAACGAGGGAAGGCATGTTTTTTCTTGTTGATGATTCTCTGTATGTTTCCATCACATATCTCCCCCCTTCTTATAGCCTGAGCTTAGACAGCTAGGTGTCAGTTTTCATACATGGACCCTCTTTCTATCTCCGAAAAGATCCAGAAGATTTTTCGGTAATTTGCATTATTTTTCAGAAAATTCCAAAGCTTTCCAATCCTCGAGGATTTTCTTTTGGGAATGTTTGCCACTACATTAATTATTGCTCAATAATTCTGATCTTTTTCGACATGAGTGGCAGAAATAAGCCTAAAATTGGCACATATATAGCAAGCCTGAAGCTAGCAGTTTAGTAATTGAAACTTAACATATCCATCCAGAAGCTGGAATGCACTAGCCTAGAGCTAGCAATTTTAAGTGTTTAAATACACAGCTTGCGTAGCCTGAAGCTGGCACCAACTTGAAGTTGGTTCATGGATTTATTGTTTGGCATGACCGGATGGGCCATCCCGGATCAATAATGATGCACGAAATTTATTTGGTTATTCATTGAAAAACCAGAAGTTTTTACAATCAATGAATTTCCATGAGTTTGTTTGCTGCGAAAATTAATTGTTCGGCCTTCCTAAGAAAAGGTTGGCCTAGAATCACTAGTAAATTTGGGAATAATTCAGGGACATGTACGCGGACTAATGAATCCGCCGTGTTGACCTTCTAGGTAATTTTTATGATGCATCGACTAGATGGTCTACTGTGTGCTTGTTAGACGCAAGTTGGCATTGTGCGCTCTTATTTTAATGATTAAGCCACTTGCGGGTACATATCCCTAATTATGTTATACGACTATATGTCTAGATAATACTGGTATATTTCTTCAATGGATAATGTATATCATTGGCAATAAACCCAAACATATCTGGGTGAATATCTCCAATTGATTGCAGGACCATTGTTAATGAAATATTACTGTTTGAGAAAATGATATTTTACTTGCAGCATCACTTGTGTGCATCAAGCCAACAAGTTATCATAAAATCTCCCTATTTTATTTGTCCATGGTCACAAACCCATCTTTGGACCGTTGATTGTACAGTATATGTACCTAATGCTCCACTACAGCATAGTAATGTGGGTCCTCAAAGAAGACTGGGAATATATATTGAGTATGCTGGGTATGTTGGTTATTAATTTAATGCAAAAGTTTACCCACACATAAGGAGAAAGAAATAAGCAGATGCATTATCAATATATGATTGTTGATCCTCAAACAAATTAGTGTGAACCTGAAGTTCAAAAGATGATTCATTTGCAGGAAATTGATATGCAATTGCCAGACACATAAAGTGACCAAATATTGTATACCAGCTGCAAATGCTCTTGTTTCAAATTAGTGTTCCAAAAGAACAAGTATAGTATGCAAATGAATCTAAAGTACGCAAGAAGCGTAGAATATACTCGGTTCTAAAAGAAAACAAAATTCTCAATAGAGAGAATAGAGCAAAAGAGATAAGATGGCCCCGGTTAGAAAAAATGGCCTCCAGTAGAGGTTCATACTAAATATCCTCCAGAAGAGGTTTTTCTGACATAATTGATAAAGTTCCAAAAGTAACTCAGGTACCTGAAATAAATGAGTATGATGAGATCTCAATTACAGTGTCAGGAATGTGATGGAACCGACGTGAAATAACCGTGGACGGAATACTTGTTTTTATTTATAATATAGCGCTAAATAAAATGAGGATCATGAACCTACATCTATTGATGAATGTAGGCACAGAATGATTGGCCATAAATAGAGAAATATAATTAAGGCTGTGTTAGACTCGCATGTGAAGCGATAAATTTTTCAGACCTATAGTCCATACAACAGTGGTGTAAAACCAGTCGATCATAAATGGGTATTTGTGCAATAAAGCACGGTTTTTGTAGCACAAGGTTGTACCCAAATGACCTGGTATTTAATTATGAGGAGATAAACTCCCCTGTGGTGGATGCAATAATTTTTGATAAGTCTGGCATTATATATGAATAGAATTAGAAATACATCTAGTGGATGCTATTACAGCCTATTTTTAAGGATCCATAAGTCATGACATATGCATGAGAATCCCTGAAGGGTTCAAGTTGCTTGAATCAACTAATTCCCTGGAATATACGAATATATTAAGCTGAATTGATCTTTACATGATTTAAACCATTTTGAGTACGCATGAATTTATTATTGTTTATGTTGATAATTCATATCTATATGAATTTTTGTGTTTAAATTGGAACTCCTTAAGAAGTCTCCAAAAGCTATGTTTCAAGAATGGATTTGAGATGAAAAATCTCATTAAAGTAATTAGATTGGTCCAACAGTACCCTATCAAAGTGCAATCTATATTGCTAGTAACATGAAGCCTGAAGCTTTTGACTTAAGCCTATTGGCAAGATGTAACTTTGTTCTTATCTTCGGGGTATAACAGATGTGGTATTATGTTAACCTTGTAAACCCGAAGAGAATATAGTTGGTCTTTGCAGATGCAGGTCCTTAATTGATCCACAAAAGCACAGACGGACATCTGCTACGACTTTACACATGATATTGCTATATCATCGGGACTACAAAAGCAAGATGGCAAGGAAGTTGCTCCAACAACAAGTTATGAAGATAATGTTGCCAACGCTGTCCAATTAAAGTAGTGTTGTATCAAAAGTGAACTGACATGGCATCTGTCACCAAATGTCACCGAAAGTTGACAGGAACGATTGGCATGCAACGACATCAAGAAATCTAGAGAGGCCAAAATGAGGGAGAGTAGAATACGCACTGCACTCTTTTTTCCTTCACCAAGTTTTTATCCTACTGGGTTTTTCTTGGTAGGATTTTTAATGAGGTAGTACTCCCCAAGCATATTCTACCCAATACATAATGACATCCAACAGGGAGTGTTATAAAATACGTTTTGTGGATGTCATTTTCTGTAACACCTACCATCTACCTCGTATTACTTCTATATAAATTATGTAACTCATGAGAAGAAAGTGATGAATAAAAACTGGTGCAGTAAACCGATGCTCCTCCACCTCCATTCTTTCATCTCTGCCCACCATCTTCTTCCTTTAATTTCTTTCATTTATAACAGCCAGAGAGTTTTTTCCATCCATTTGGTATTCCCTTTTTTTTTTTGACAATCGTCAAAAATGATCTTTTTTCTTCTTATGTGAATTGATGGTACATTCTAATGTAAGCATAAATTAAAGAACCCGTTTCTCAAGCACCTGTGAATCAATACGTATGTATGAGTAATGAGTTATACAGTATAAGCCTTAAAGCATTACAATCTTACATTCTTACTAACTAATGGAAAAGGGACAAAGTGAGCGTGTGGAAATAATTAAAGCGGTCTCATAAAAATATTTCCTTGACGTGCTATACATTGTATCCCCAACAAGAGGCAAACTGAATAAAGAATATGCCAACGTACATGATGCTGAAGGGTACACAAATAATTGAGGAATATATTTTTCGGTAAAAAAGTACTTGAGCCTAATGTATACTTTTATTCCCTTGAATTTGAATGTACATGTATATTGCACAAGTGAGTGAGGGTGCCCATATCTACTACTACCTGAGTATGGTATAAAGCATAAAGCATATATATCAATGATACAATAATTAATCAACTAGGAAAAGCATGTGCATGATTGCAGTTTGACCATAAATTTCCTCATGTATGCTGTTGTAAGATACTATGCTTTCTAGACAAAAAGAAAAGGGGAAAAAAAACCTTAATCCATGTTTTGTTCCATCCGGGAATTTTTTATTGGGAATTTGAGATAAGATCTGATATGATATTTATATGCATAATGCATTAGCAGCATCTTATACCTTAAGCGGGCCAGCATAATTTCGCACCATGTTATCTGTGGTTCATGATTCTTTTGTAATTATCTTAGGTATATATAATATAAGTCAAAAATGAAAATCGGCATTAGATATTAATTGCTTCAGAGTTAAAAAGTTTTCTTCGTTAACGATGGGGAAAAATAAGAAGAAGAAACAATGATAATATGAAAATGGCGCAAAAGAAAATTAGTTTCATATTTTACATTATTTTTTTGTCACTTGCAGTAACATGTTGAGTTTGTCAGGCTATTATTTGGTCATAATAGCTTGACTACCATGACTACCATATCAGAATGATTATCTCTGTTTAAGCTGATGGTTGAAGATCCAGAATTGAAATTTCGAGTCCCCTCTTCTCATCTCAATTCTTTTGCCGAATCTGCTTAGATCTGTAGTCTCCGGCAACAAAATTCATGTAGGAGAAACAAGTTCTCAACGTGTGAGCCAAAAGTGTGTTTTGAGCAAGAGTTTTTTCTCACCAACAACAATCATGCCTCTGCTGGATTGTCTGCGGGAGATGGGATAGAGGAGCCACTGATGTCTTCCTTTTTCTTTTTCCATAATTCCCATACTCTAGTTCTCCTAAATACAATTAGCACCTTGTTACTATTGATGAATTAAGGTATATTTGTATTGCATCTCAAGTGTTTGACAATTTGTTTGTGAGAAAGGTTTGAAGGCTTGAGTCTCCCCTTTCGAATTCTCAATCCCAGCACTCACTTCTCGTTTGAGTTTCAGTATTTAGTTGCACCTAGTGTGTGTATCTTAGCACTCTTCCTTGAGGTTGTTGTGATTGGTGAGAATGGAACGCAGTGGCATCGGCGGCAACGGAGGCGGTGGCAACAACGGCCGGGGAGCCGTGTTGGCTATGGGCACTGGCTCTGGTGAAGGCGACAGCTCCAACTCCAGCGACGATGAAGGAGATGGTGATGATGATGAGCCAGACCCAATTTGGGTGGTTTTTGCGTTTGAGAGGATGGATTTTGGTGTATCCTTCTTGCTTTGAAGTGTTGCATGGCATAAAAGATGCTAACGGAAGTTCTCTGGTGGGAAATTTAAAGTGTGTAGCACTAGAGTGATTCATTCTACTTGTAGAAGTTCCCCCACTCAGCGCAATCATGCACCCCGGGGATGAAGTTAGTTATTTGTGCGTGCTCCATTTTCCATCTCAACATGCTCATGCTAGCATTGTAGAGGCATGTTTTTTTATTTTCATATGCTATATTTGTATGGGCAAGTGAGCTTTAGGATATGAGATTAGTAAAATTAGGGATTGAATTGGATTGGTCTTTTTGACATTAATTCAATCCCCAAATTACCGGTTTTAATCTTTTATGTGGTTGTTATTTATATTTATGTAGTCTTTTGTAACCGGACTTTTCGTTTAATTTAATATAACTATGTTTCCTGGCAAAAAAAATAATTATATCCAACCAAACAAGTCCTAACATTCTTTAGCGGGAAAAAATAAAATATAATAAAGTGAAGAGTTCCATTGGTGTGGTTGTGTCGAGCTCACAAATTTTACGACAGACGGTAATATACTAAGCTATTGCCAAATTCTATTCCAAAATTCTAATGGTTCCCAATTATTGTTGAAGGTAAAGAAACAAATAGATACCCTATCATGCTACATTATACGAATTTGAGATATCCTGTTTACCTTTAAATTTTCTTTTTAAACAATAAAGATAGAATTGGTACAAGGATCTACAAAGTCAACTGGTTCTCTAGTGGAGGAGGTATTCTTCTAACAAAATGTTGACGCTACTGCATCCCATGATTGTGGACTGCTTCCCAAAAAGACCAAGATGCGCTGCTTGATCATCATCAACCCATTTTATACACAACTTTAGACTGCATATAAACAGAATTATGATGCCACTGAAATTCAATTCTGCAAAGCATAATTCTAACTAATAATAATCACATAGACTTTTTTTTTTTTTTCCTAATCTCATCATGGATCACATGATGGATGGCCAGGGCAAGGCAATGGTTGAGGAGCCATGACCATGTGGTTTAGATATGCGTGCACATACTGACTCACACAAGCATGTTCCTCTACGAACAGCAAGGCCATATGTAAACGGCAGTAAACCCATGAAAATCTTCAGTCTCTCAACTTTAAATAGGCACCCTTTTGTGTGCACCATATGGGTCCCCGATGCCTTAACTTTGTGTCACAACGCAGCAGGCAATCTCTCAACTGTTTTTGCCCCTTACACCCAACCACTTGGTCAATTCTAGACTATGTGTTTAACATGGCCAAGTGCATAAGACTATGGGGTCCCATGAAGGGTTACAAAGTTAAGTCACCACATTAGTGGGGATGACATGGGTCTCCCATTTCTCACCCTTTTTAAACGCAAGCAATGATGCCTTTGGGTGAAAAGGTCCACACCCAACATGTCTTGTGTAGAAAAGAGTTCAGCTGGGACAAGCTACAGAGGCAAAAGGATTTTTTGCTTTATGATTAGTCGGTGAATTGTAGTTTGATGCTTCATTCTCTCTCTTTCCATGACAAAAATCAAACCAAGATGATCATAAACACCGGTGTTAGTGTCACTTTATGACTAGACTTCTTGTCCAATGCCAAAATGATTCCCCACTTCTCTTTCTACAAATTCAACTCTTTCTCTCCAATAAAGATGCTCTTATTTTTTGTTTTTGTCAATTGCACTACTCGATTGTACATCCAAATTTTGCGGAATAATGTTTGCTACCCACTACATATACGACAGCAATCACATAAATTACGGAGTAAAAAGTACCTCCTCTGTGTTTTTTTTAAAAAAATTATTTGTGGTTAACAATAATGCTAGAGATTTTGTTACTAAGAATGTGTTACTAACTTATGTGGCATATACACATCATTATCTAATTAACTTATTAAAGATCTTTTACTAATAAATATAGTATGTGCCACATCATTATCTAATTAAATGCAAAAATTATTTCTCATTAACTCCCTTTTTATTACGTTATATCTTTAATTGATATTTATCATGTTATATCTCCAGGATAACAATTTTTTTCTTAACTCTTTCTTTCAACTTTTTTTTTATGTTATACTCCAGTTTATTACAATCTTTTAAAATGAATGATAAAACAGAACGATTCCTAAAAGAAATCAACAAAACAAAACGACGATTGAATTTCATAACGAACGATTAAATTCACCTCTGTTTTGCATTCTTTCCCCCTCACGGAAAAAAGTAAATCTGCTCATGTGAAAAACCCAAAAAAAAAGAAAACCTGATTCTATGAGTATAAATCTTATCCAAAATCAAAACAAACTATAAGGTTGGGCAAGAATCGTGAGAATTCAAGAAAAAAATATGGCATTTGGGAATTGGGGAAGAAGAAGCTAGAAAATTAGGGTTTATAAGTTAATAATACAGTGAAGGTGAAGGACAAAAAAAAATGATGGATAGAAAATTGAAGCCAAGAGGAGCATGGAAACAATTGTTTTTGAGAAACAACATGGAAACAAATTAATTAAATAGTAAAGTAAGACCTTTTTTTTTAAGGAAAAAATAAACAAAATATTACGATTGGGAATTAGAGGAAAGAAACTAATTTAGAAATAGATTAATTAAGTAATGATGTGGCACCCACTTAAAAAACTTATGATATGGCACATGCCCCGTAGGTTAGTAACACACTCTTACTAACAAAATTTTAGTACAACTCTAGCATTATTGTTAACCTTAAGGTCTTCAGCAGTCAAATATCAATATCATAACAAAAATTATCTAGATTTTAAGAGTAAAAAAATGTATTTCTAAATCTTTCCACACATATATTTTGTAATGACAGGAATATAATTAAACGCAACAATTATTTTAAAACAAACTACAACTTCAAAATGTCAATTTAAAAAAACGGAGGGACTTATAAATCCTATGATGAAACTGATAAATTCATCCAGTTATTACGCTTTGTACCTTTTTTTACCATGTTCAGTAATCATCTTGATCTATATTTTTACTGTATTTACTTATAAGTATATGTTTAATATGTATGGATGTAGTTCAAAAAAAAAAAAAAGGTATGGATGAGCATTCATGAGCGTAGGAACCTTTGTGCATCTAAGTTTTAATTGATGGAGGATCGTGCCAACAGCTGGTCCATTTTGAGTTTTGAGCAACGAGATCACATTTGGGATTCTGAGTGAAACACTAAGTACTAAATTAAAATGGTCTAATAGATTAATTTATTGTGAAATATACATATGGGATGAAAAGTACTTTATTAAAATGCAATGCCTTATTCTGGTGAGAAATTCATTGCGCAGACATCTGGACCAAATGAATTACATCCCTATGACAATGATAAGAATTTTCCTGTGCTACAATTAGTGCCTGCCTACGTAATATCCTATGCGCCGTCCCTAAATTTTCCAAAACCGCTGGTCCAGAGAGTCATATTTGTATTTTTTTGGTGTGAATGGTGTTGTGTCTTCTTGTTTTTTTTTTTTTTAAAAAACTCTTGCTTAAATTCTTAACACACCATTCAAGCAAATTGAATTTAGTTTCAAAATGTAAACTTAATTATGGTTTATCATTAATATTTCATTATTTCTTCTTACTCAATTTACTCATAAATAAATTAATTTATTATTTCTTTACATAATTTTATATTAATTTTGATATTAATAAAAATTACTTAAAAAATATTCACATTGTATATTATGATACCATGCATAAAAAATAGTTTTTCCAAAAAAAGTACTGGTCCGCATAGTCATAGACTCATAGTTGTATTCTACGTATGCATAATGTTGTTTCTTAAAAAAAAAAAAACACTCTTGCTTAAATTCTCTAACACGCGGTTCAAGCACATTGAATTTAATTAGTTCCAAAATGAAAAAACTTTTAAAAATATATTTTTACGATGTGCATAATAATAACACTATATTATCAATTACTTGCATGCTCCGTGTGTCCATTATCTTAAGGGTGGATATTAGTAGCAAAGGGTGTCGTTTGTGGACCAACGCTAATAGTAATTTATTGATTGGAAATTATTTCACCATTCGAGCCCCTTAACACGTCATCGATGATTGACATCTGTCCCCTATGTTAACCTTTTTCTTTGTGTCGCTAATATTAATTGGACCATGAACTTACAAACAATAACTTACTATTTCCAATCATGCGAGATAAATATGATTACGACCAAATATATATAAACGGTGTTCTAGATACACTAAGAATTCGTCATTAGTGTCCCCATCAAAGATCCTTTGTTACAAAAAAAAACAACAATATCAATGCATGCATGTTATAGAATATTTTGGTTATGGTATGTAGTTTAAAAACGTTTTGGCAAGATTCGACAACTCATAATAAGTCAAAACATTGTTTTTTTTTTTGAGAGAATCTAAGTCAAAATATTGTTAACTTGTGTAATATAATTAATCTATACTATATATAAAAGCACGAAGTCTCAAACTTTGCTAAATAGAAATACGAAAATACCCTTATCTTTACAACTATAACTGAAGGCATAATAGTCATTTAAATTTTTTTTTGTCGAGGTGAAGAAATATAACACTGATTATTTAAGAGTTGAGGTGAATCTATACTATATATAAAAGCGCGAAGTCCCCAAAACAGCAAATTAGAACTGTTTCTACTAAAAAGGCAAATTTTTTATGAAGTCAGTTTAATCCTGAGTCGCTTACCTTCTGACGGCAAATTGTATTAGTTTTTTTTTAAAAAGTCAGTTTATTTAATCCCAGAGAAAATCACTTACGCCAAATTGTATGAGTCTTTAAAAAAAATCAGTTTAATCCCAAAGCCAATTGAAAAATCAGTTGAAAAAAAAAAGTCAGTTTATTAATCCCAAAGAAAATCAGTTACGGCAAAGTGTATGAGTCTTTAAAAAAAATCATTTTATAGTTGAAAAAAAAATTGTATGTCTGAAATACAAACTCAACAAGACAATTGAAGAAAAAATCATTTTATAGTTGAAAAAAAAATTGTATGTCTGAAATACAAACTCAACAAGACAATTGAAGAACCCGTAATATTTCGATTTCTAAAGCCCTCAATAAGTCTTAAGGTATTTCTTTTTAAGGCTGACAATTATGCTTTCAATTTAATCTTTATTCTCTATTATTATTTAATAATTTTAATGCTCCTTAAAAAGCCATTGTAGGCCACAAAAATTATCATTAAGAAAATACAAACAAATAATTATGAATAAAAAAGATTGAAGTATAGCCAAATAGTTACGAAAATTACCAAACATGAACAACGACTTAAATAAATAGTGAAAAACAGCAACTATGAACAAGAATAACATCTATGAAATTGAATAATTATGGAGAATAATAATCATAAGAATTCATAGCAGACGTATTTGTAATTTATTATCAGCAAGAACTATGGAGGAAAAAAATCGAAGAATAGCTGAAGAGTTAAAGAAAACTGCGGAAAAATTAATAACAGGAAAAATTATCACAAGAATTCACGACTGATGTGTTTGTAATTTATTATCAATACGAATTATGAACAAAATTGAAGTATGGTCTAATAGTTAACGAAAACTACCAACATGAACAACAACTACAAAAAAGAATAGTGAAAAATAATAATATAATTTGAAAATTAAAATTATATAACTTATAATATCAACAAAATAATAAATATTATTAAGAATAATTAATTTATAAATTCCTATCTAATACTAAAATTAATTCTAAACAATGCATATAGGTTTGTCTAGATTATCAAGAAAATTTTTTGTTTACATTATATATAATTTCTTATCAATAAAATAATTAACATATATTTTTTTTATATATTTTTTCAAGAACTATCATGAATTGCGAAGTACAATAATTACTGAAAAATAATAGAAAGATAAAAGTGCCGAACATAAGCGAAATCTACGAACAGGAATAACATCAGCGAAAAAAATAATCAGAAGAATAATTATAAAAACTCACAATATATATTTTTTTTCTAAAACTTATTATCAATAAGAAGTATGGAGAAGAAAAATTGATTTATAAGTTCCTATTCTAATATAAAAATCAATTCTAAACAAAATGTATCTTTTTGTTCAAAATATGAAAAAAATTATTGTCTAAATTATATATATGTTCTTCTCAAGTTAATAATTAATGTATAAGTATTTATTTATATTTTCTCAATAGCTACCAAGAATTACAAAGAGCAATAATGTTTGAAAAATCAATAAAAATATGTAGAAGAACATTCGAAAAATCAGCAAAAACTACGAACAAGAACAATATCTACGAAAAAATAATCATAGAGAGGAATAATCACAAGAACTTATAACAGGTATGGCTGGAGTTTGTTATCAACAAAAACTATGAAGAATAAAAAAGACAAAGAATAGTCGAATAATCAACAAAAATTACCAACAAAAATAACAATGGCTATGAAAATAATCTATATCTATACTATATATAAAAGCACGAACTCATTGAAAAATAACACAAAAATTGAAAGACAAATATAACCTTACTTAATATTAACATAAAAATAATGAATGACACACTAATGAATAATATGTAGTCTCTTATAATAATTCTTTTTGTATAGAATTTCATCATAATACTATTCTCAAGTCGTGCAAAATTATCTAGATAACTCAACAAAATTAAAATACTAAATTATTATATATCATTGAAAATAAAACAAAAAACGCAAAATATTTCTTCTGCCTACTTTGGAAATAAAATAATAATAAAAACACTCAAATTATTTTACGCCGCCTGCATACTTATACGCATTACTACTCTGCACACACAAAAACCTCACAGAAGGCGCATCTTCTTGTACTGTACTATAATTGCCCAGTATATATAAAAGTACAAACTTTAAAAATAGAGAGAAAAAATTAAAAGAAAAAAATAACCTTACTTAATATTAATATAGCAAATAATGAATGATATTTATTACTACAAAAACTTTATTTGTATAGATTTCATCATCATACTCCTCTAAAACCGCGGAAAGAAATTAGAATACTCGAAGAACTAAGAATAAAGATAAAGATATTTACTATCAACAATATAGTGGTTAAAGATTGAAAAAATAATATTTATATAAAAATATAAAAAATCTATATAAAAATAAGAATGTATCGAATAACAGATAATATAATATAATTTCACTATAATATAATATTTTAATAGCTTAATTAATAAATATATGCATAATTTATATGTATAAAATAATTAGAAGAGAAAAATTAGAGGACCAAAATATTCCAAAAATTACTTTTTTCAAAGACACTATGAGCAAGAACAACATCTAAAAAAACAAACGTAGAGAGGAATAATCACAATCAACAAGAATGATGAAAGAAAAAAAGTTAAAGAACACCTGAATAGCCGATGAAAACTACCAACAACAACTATGAAGAAAATCATAATAGAAAATAATAATATAATTTAATAATCTCCTTTATTTATAATATAATTTAATAAGAATTATATAGTTTTGAATATAAAATGATTAAAAAATATAATTAACAATAATTAATTTTAAAATTCTTATCTAATACAAAAACTAAAATCAACAATTCGTTTATTTAGATTATTGCAAAAAGTTTTGTCTAAATTATATATAAGTATTTCTGAAGAAAAAATTGATATATAAGTATTTTATTTATTTTTTTCAACAACTATCAAGCATTAAGAATAATAAATACTGAAAAATATTAAAACTATGAAGAAGAATAAATGAGGAATCAATAAAAACTATAAACTAGAATAATGTCTCTCAAAAAAAATAATCATATGGTCTCATCATAGATGTGTTTGTAATTTATTATGAATAATAAATATTATGAAAAAAATCGAAGTGCAGGCAAATTGACAACGAAAATTAGAAACAAGAACACTGATTATGAAAAACATAATTATATAACTTAATAATCCTCTCCATTAATAATGTAATTTAATAAAAAAAATTATATAATTTATAATATCATAGGATTACCAAGTATAGTTGAATAGTTGACATAAACTACCAAAAAGGACAAGACCATGAAAGGAATAATTGTGAAAAATAATAATATAATTTAATAGTTAAAATTATATTATTTATAATATCAAATGATTAAAAAATATCATTAAAAATAATCGATTTATAAATTCTTATTCCACTATATAAATTAATTCTAAATAATTCATATCCATTTACCTAAATTACAAAAATATTTTTTTAATTATATATAATTTTTTCTTAAAATAATAATTAATACTATACCATGGGATTTTAAAAAGTATAATATTATACCACGTGCATCGCACGTGTAGAAAAACTAGTTGTTATAAAAAGTGTTGGTAATACATGATTTATAATCCAACACCAATGATGGTACTGTAAAAAGGAAAAAAAATGAAAAGAAAAAAGAAAAGGAAAGAGTAATAACAACAAATATAAGGTAGCAACATGGCCGGCTAAGCTTTAAACGAAGGCGGGATGAGAAGTAGTATTATTTTTGGGTCCATTTAGTATTCACGGCCTTGCCCTAAGTAATACCAATTCATTTAAGTCATATAGTATTTAATCATGGTGGGTGATTCTTTATCTAGATTTATTTAGGCGTAGATCAGCCTCAATTAGTGATGAAAAATATTGTTGAGAGAAAGAAACATAAAAAGGAAAAAGAAAAAAAAAAACCTTATCCTAAATTCTCTCCTCCATCATTGCCAACTTCTACGCTCCACAATCAACAAACCCCCACGGAATCGAATGCCCATCATCCCAAATCATTGGTGGGCCCTCCATGTCCCCCTCAACTTCACCCTCCCCCTCCTCCTGACACGTGGCTTGACTTTCTTTATCAATGTACTCGTCCTTCACTTGTTTTCTCCATTGCTAATTAATTACTATTATTATTTAGGAGTTCTGTTCTATTGTTGAAAAATTTGTGAGTGGTAATGAGGGTGGCCATGACATTTGTTTGAATTGAGCAGCTGCGGCCAATAATTTATGCCCACCCCTTGGTTACATGGATGAGAATTTGGAAAAGGATTTTGATTAGATTAAAGCGAGAGATTAGTACTAATAGTTTATACATATATAATCATACAAGTAATTATTCCCAATCATCCCCTTCCAAAAAGTGAAAGTTGGGGAAGATTGCATTACATTTTTTTTTATCTGTCGACTGTGTCGAAGTCAATGTCTATATCTACCTGGGTCCAAATATAATGGCTATCTACTTGCTTTTCGGTATTCAGCCACTTGCTGACAAAAGCTTCGGATAATTCTTTTCTTTTATAAGAATGCTTCGCACATCTTCTCCCACCCTTTAATATATATAATCTTTGTGCTATTTGCAAAGTGCACCAATCATTTTTGGCTTGAAAATACTCGTTTATTTATTTGTCAAAAGCCAACAGGCATTGCTACAGACATATTCTAGCATCATTAGCCATGATAGATTGATAGCAATTAGCAACAAGTCTTTGCAATATTAATACACTGCTCTTCTCTAGCTAAGACATTATTTTTTCCCTTGTGGCCAGAGAAAAGACGTAGCTCTCAAGGGAGTGAAGCATGCTGCCTGTTAATTAATGGTTTAATAACTAAAGATTAATCATGGTTAAACTAATGCCGTCAATTTCCATTTAATTATAGAAGCAATACGTACCCAGGTCCAATTGATATCACTCACCCAATTCACATTTTACAAGTCATTTTCTAGTTTTTGTCATCAGGGATTTTTTTTAAAAAAGAAAAAGAGTATAAAATGAATACTCTAAACCAAGTTTATATAGTGGATGTAAATATATATATAATTCAGAAGGATATATAACATCTCCATGTGTTTTTGTTGTTTTGGGGTAGCTATATACGTATAATACATATATGCATATATCTTCATTTGTTCAAAAAAAAAAAAGAAAAACCCACTTCTCTTTCTCCGCTTTTTAAAGCTGAACAGGGAAAAAAAATCTTGGCAATCTAATCATTTGCTTCCTTTCACTAGTGGTTAACATTTTTATGAAAATGAGGTATGCAGCAACGAGAAAGCCAAAAAATATATATATTGTTCTCAACTACAAGTAGTCACTTTTGGTTCCTTCCACCAGCTTTCCCTTAATGCGTCAGAGCATGGAACCACTAATTTAAAGTATGCTTAGAAGCCTAATTTTGATACTAGACTGGAAGAAGGCTGCTTATAATTATGTTAGGCAGCATCCATTTTAGCAAAAAAAGAAAGAAAGAAAACTCTAGTTTCAAACGTGAACAGCTCATAATTATATAATTTCTAACATGTGGCTATGCTCTTGTATTTCGTGGAAACTGCTGCAAAACACTGCTCTGATAGATTAGTGGTTCGGGGACCATAAAATGGCGCATGAGGGAAACAAATAACTAATTTGTTTTCATTGTATAAAATTAATCCGAAAATCCCATCTTAACTAATAATATTATTGCTTGCAGCCAGTGATAGAAGCTCGTGTTGCTGTATTTTTGCTTGCATTAATATTCTAGGTTTATCATGATTTGTGGGTGACCTAACTTCTTATCAGCATAGCCGACAAAGCATTATTGAAAGTGCTTGTACATGTATGCAAAGCAATTGGGTCCCAATAATCCACATCAACTTTCTAGTTAAGCAAAGATCCGGATTCTTGTTGATGAATCATATTCTGGCACCATTATAACCCTTTGAAACTTCATTTTGTGTCTTCTACCTACTTTGTAATTCTCTTTTTTAATTTTTCTTTTTGCTGAGAAAATATGCACTTTACTAACAACAACACTTGAGGCAAATAATTAATTGAGAAACTCGATCCAGAATAATAGAACTCTAGATCCATGTAGTAGTGCACATCCCTTTCCAATCTTCCGAATTCATTACAAACAAGGAAAAAGTACTCAGCATTCATCTTCATTAACGAAAAAGAATGCTAGCTTACTAAGCAATGTGACATAATACCAATCCATCCCTAGCTAGCTAGTTAAAACAAGGCATGGAGTGGGGGACAGTTCATGTGGTCTGTTTCATTACAACTTAATAATTAATATCCACTAATTAATGGCTTACAATCAAACTCACAAAATCATCCAAGTAAGCCGACTACAATAATTAATAGCCGTGCCCTTTGGAAGCAATTAATAGCAAATTAAGGTTTTTATTTTCTGTATATAAGTAAGTAAGCCTTAATAATTACCAGTTGGAAGCAATCTTTGAATGACCTTAATTACATGGGCGGTTGTTAGGAGAGAAAGGGAGCAGAAAGATGAAGAAAAATATCAAGGCTGCCGGGGAATATATAAATAATAATAATAGGTGTAAACAGAGCGGAAGGTGGCTAATAATTGATGATACATGTAATGCAAGAGAGTAGAGAAACGCCAAAAAGCATAGGGAAAAGTAAGTAGGGTATTGCAATAGTTAATTTTGGTACGTTAATGGGTGGCGAAGGGCTAAGCGAATCATTCTCTTGATGTGTCGCCCACTGCCGTATGGTATGGATTGGTGATAATAAGTGATAACTGTAGTAGTACTATTAATTTAGTAGTTTAGTTTAGAGAGAGAAAGGTTTTATATATATATATTATATAGTGTGTTTTGTGTGTAATTTCCTTTGCTTGGCTTGTTTGTTTGTTAGGATAATATGAAAGGGGATAATTCATAAATAGTAGTAGTGGGGTTCAAATGGTCAACCTTTGTATGGAGAGAGAGATTGGGGGTTCTCTCATAATTTTCATGCCCCCAAGATTCGTTTCTACTACTCAATTCATTCCTCTGATTAATAATCATAGCCACCTACCCACCCAACTCCCCTTCCCTCCCCCCTCACCCTCACCCATAATAAAAAGTCTAATACCCTCATTCTTTCTCTTCCCCCCCTTCTCCTCCTCCTCCTCCCTTATTAAGATCCCCCTCCCTCTCTGCTTCCCCATTTCTCCCTAACCACTCTCCATCCATTTTCCCTCTCTTATTCTCTATCTCGCTCTCTCTTTTTCCTTCAAGTGAGTCCACCACGCAACTCATGGGTTGTCTTGACGATGGTCTTGTTCTTGGGTTAGGTTTCACGGCGACAACCACCCTGGAAGCCACGTCAAAGCTTGATCATAATACTACTACCACCACTACTAGTACTGCAACTACTGCTCATATCAATCATCAGACCCAGAGGCAGAGCTCGGTTAATAAGCCGTTCCTCAGGTTTGACCACCAGCTGATGTCAGGTAGCCTTCAGGATCATGATGAGCCTTCACTCAGTTTGGGCCTCATCTCTGGTGGTAGTACTGGGCAGAGCTATCGTCCATACCACCATCTTGATCCTTCTTGCCCCGAAAAGATGGATGTCAAGAAAAGTCCCGAGGAGTCTGTTGTTGTTCCTGCTCCTGTTGCTGCTGCTATTGCTGATTTGTATCGCCCTGCTTCTCCTCCTCACAGTGCCGTCTCTTCCTTCTCCAGTGGTAGGGTTAAGAGGGAAAGAGACCTCAGTAGCGAAGAGACAGATGCCGCTGAGAGAGTTTCTTCAAGAGTTAGTGATGAGGACGAAGATGGTGCTAATGCAAGAAAAAAACTTAGGCTCAGCAAAGAACAATCTGCCCTCCTAGAAGAAAGCTTCAAGCAACACAGTACCCTCAATCCTGTATGATCATAAATCTCTTTTTAATCCTTTCTAATTATTTCTCCGTACAATTTGATATATATACATACATACATACACACACATATATATATATACGGCATTTTTTATTGGCTTTTCTCCATTTGCAGAAGCAAAAGCAAGCTTTGGCAAGGCAGTTGAATCTGAGGCCCAGACAAGTCGAAGTATGGTTCCAGAACAGGAGGGCCAGGTAAATTATAATCCTTAATTTACCCAAACAACTACCGTAGAAAACAGTCGCCTCGTGAGGCCCGCAAAATTAAAAGTCATCCATCTTCCTAATTAAAGACCCTTCTTTAAGAATTATCTGCTTGCCTAGAAGGTACCTGTGGTGAATTAATTAATGAGAGCACAAGTACACACTGCATCTTCAAGATCCAAAAAAGAATTTTCTTTCACTTTTAATCACCTGTAAGTTTAATAGTAGTCGTGGTTAATAATTCTGATTTTTATACAATGATTTGCATGCAGAACAAAGCTGAAACAAACTGAAGTCGACTGTGAGTTCTTGAAGAAGTGCTGCGAGACACTGACAGATGAGAACAGGAGGCTACAGAAAGAACTACAGGAGCTAAAGGCACTGAAATTAGCACAGCCCTTTTACATGCACATGCCAGCGGCTACCCTCACCATGTGCCCATCCTGTGAGAGAATTGGTGGGGTTGGCGATGCTGCTTCAAAGAGCCCCTTCGCTGTGGCTCCAAAGCCAGCCCACTTCTATAATCCTTTCACCAATCCTTCTGCCGCATGTTAAAAGTGTCATCGTCGGGATATATAGGAATTTACCGAAGTTAAATAGAGTATACCAAGGACCCTCCCCACAACCCTCTATTTTTGGTTTAAGGGTTTGTAGTGAAAACAGTAGTGGTTATTTTAATCATTTTGTAGAGAACAAAACATAGTAAATTGCTGATGACCATCGTAAGATATATAGCTTTTTCTTTTCGTTTCTTTTCTTTTCATTCTATAATGTTTGTAAATGTTAACAACATAAAATATATATATATATATATATATATATATATATATATGAATGGATGATTATTATTTATTTGTTGATCTTAATATATATATATATATATATATATATATATATATATATATGCAACTTTTTTTTTTCCCTCCTCGATCTCCGTTGAGCTCTTAATACAGTAGTTTTCTAATTTCGCTCTTTATCCAATTGCCATGGACAGTAATATGGCCGGTTTTCGATCATTAAGTGTATATGAAAAAAAGATAATTCATAATCTATCTCTTACAAGAACCTTTTTTATGGGCGTACGTGTTTATGTCGCGTTCTTAGATTAGAATTGGAACTTGCTAGAGAGGTTCATTTTGTAAATCTCATCTATATACTATATAGTATACTATAAATACGTTTGACAAAAAAAGATTTTCAACGTGAAATAATATTACATTATTACCTGAAGAAAAAGACTAACTTGCCTAGCTAGTCGATCACAATGTGAACATAATCCATATATAACAAGAGTGTTCTTTTTTTATTTTTCCAAAGCTTCTTTTACACGTAACAATATCCTATCAAGTCAATTCAATACAGACACCTATAGAGACCAGCGGAGGCCAAGTCTAACAAGTTCCAAAAATAACCTAAACCAAAAATAGAGAACACTAATGAGTCATGCCGCTGTCATGACTCATGACTAATGAGTCATACCACACTCATGCTCTTAAAATTCTTTTTCTGTTTTTTTTTTTCTTTCCTCTTTCTCCCTTTGGGGTAGTTTGCTGGACTCTTTGTTGTGCCTTCAAACAAAAACAAGATGATTAATTAATTAATTAATTGATTGGAGGGGTAATGATAATTCAGTTGATGATTAAGTGTGTGTGTGTGTGTATGGAGATATATGAGAGAGAAAATGGAGGGGGAAGAAGGGAGCAGGGGCCAAAGAGGGGGGAGCTGTGCGCTGTGGGGGTAGGGGGGCGGTTAGCTCACGTGTAACTGTCCCTAATATATTCAGTCGTGTTTTAGAAAGTGAAGAAAGGTTCAATGGAGTCAAGAAAGAAATGGGTGGTGAGAGGCGTGTGGACAAAGAAAGGTATGGGTGATTCACTTGATGGGAAATACTATATAAATAAGAAAAAAATAACACAAAAAAAGAAAAAGAAATAAAAATTATTGAAAATAGTAGTACTTACAATAGTACAAAGATGAATTTAAGAAGAAAAAAATATATATTTTTGAAAGTGTCAAAGTCTCGTGAGGTGCTCTATCTTTGAGGGTACTAATGGGTCCATATGCCACGTGATGTGCCAATGGCCCCTGCCCTTTATTATCTACAATCTTCATCATGGGATTTTTGCCATGAATGTCAGATTATAAGACCCTTTCTATTCTGATGGGTCCCTCCCTCCTTTTTTGATGGTTTAAAAATTCCAAAGCCCCATCCCCAAAAGTTAGATATTCCACTCTACAATAATGGAACATATCTTAGACTAGGCCTTCCTCAGTTTACGGCCCAGATTTTCCCGCCTCCAATCCAAACACATACTAGTATACTTTTATTTTCTTTTCTACAATAATATTAATAATATAACTAATTAAAGAGGGATTATTAGTTTGTTGAGAAAAAGAGAAGAAAATATAAGAATGATTTTATTTACTTGTGATTATAATGTTTATTTGGTAGAGGAGGCATCTATCACTGTGGCGTACGTGGATCATGTTTTCATCTCTTTGCAATGATTTCTGATCATGAAAATGAAACTGCTGAAAATGTGAGAAAGTTCTTATCCCGTTTGTAGTCCACGCATCTACACATTGATGATGCCCTGAAAATATATACTAGTGTGGACCAGTAAATGATGAGGTGACTTCCCTTGAAAAGAGGGGGCTGCTTCCAGGAAACTCACCGGCTCAATCGTGATCACAATATTCATCACCAAATTTTACCGTCATCATTGGAATTACAAGAAGGAACTCTTTCAAAAAAAACCCAGCTCTCAACTTCAACGACCAATTATTGCTGAATTGAAAATACATTCAAAGCTTAGCTACTACACAATTTTTTTTTTGACAAATTTAAAAGTAATTGTGGTGTCATCCGAGCATTTTTGGTTACATCTTGGTATTGAATCCTCTTTATAAGAGAGGCCGTCAATTAAGACAAAAAAACACCTTAATTAGCCTTAAGTTTCATAGAATGGAGATCATCTAAGACTACATGGCTACCACCACTACTATTGTGTAGAAGACCACATGTGACCACATCAAATTATATCCAAATTCAAGATATAGATTGCCAAAGCTAACCACTGCACAACCCTCCTCATGATAGCTAGTACACGAATTTGATAGATAGTATTGGATACAGAACTTTCATTGTTTGCTCCCAATACATTGCATCATCCGTTGAAGGCATGCACACCAACTGGCGCACACCCAACATATTGAGCATTAATTTAGTTGGCCACTTTTTCACCAACTGCTACTACTACAATTTTCTTTTACTTATTCAAAGAGAATTGCTTCTTGTCCTGGTTTGGAAATGGGGGAAACTTTATTAGCGAACCTGGTAGAGAGATTTGTTGTGGGAAAAGAGCATAGCCATGGTGACAACAAAGTCGGAAGTTTATAATTTTTATGTGTCTCTGGTCTGGCCATATCTAATGGGTCAAGGGAAACATAAAAAAAAAATATAATCCAAAAGGACTGTATCATTGATTTGATTTACGTGTGCACACACGTAATAAATTTAAAATACCAAAAGACATGTGTCTTCTTTAAGCTAAATTGTCGGCCTGTCGAGTTTTATACCATAAACATGGACATGATGTTATGGATCAGATTGTTGTATTATTAAATCTTCTAGCTTAATCATATAAGCTCGATAGCTACCGAGTTACACATTCTTTTTTTTTTTTAATTTTCTTCTTTCCTCTTTCTGATTGATATTGAAACTAGAGGCTACCTTACAAAAACCTTGAATTTCATAAATAATAATGAATGATCAGCCATTCAGGGCACAGAGGGTACGTGTGATGCACATTGAATGCTCTTTTTGCTGCGTGTCCAAAACCGAAATGGTACACATAGGAATGACAACAAAACAATCATGGAAAACCCGTATAAATATATGGAGCCATTTGCAAAACTACACGCCTTGACTAATCAAACTTTGCCACATTGGTGACTGACGCAATAATTTTCATAATCCTAAATCATGATTGAAGTAGATGGGGTTCTTCTTGTTTGGGCTCTTGGCTCCTTGTGGGGATACAAATAACTGTAACAGATTAATTAGTTATAGCAGTAGATGATAGTATTTGTAATACTATGGTGGCATAGCCAGATGTATAGGGTGGCTTCAAATCATGAATAGACTATGCTTTTTTTCCTTGTTAAGCACACAACAATAGACTAGACTGGAGGGAAGCCGACCTACTGTTAGATTAGAACAAACACATAATTGAGCGGAAATTGACCCAAACCCTGCAATTACTAGTTTAGATCCTGTGTAAATAATATCATTCGTCAAAAAGTCAGAAACCATCAATGGTCCACGTTGCTTCAACAATAATGTCCCAAGTCCACTAAAAGCAATCTAGATGTCCTGTGTAATACAAGTAATTAAAGCAGAAGATATCACCAGCATGTGCCTTTGTAGCCCCTCTTTTCGACACTAGAATTTCTGTTGAAAGGAGCCATATAACTAACAAAAAATAGTGCAAGAAGCTTCGTCGGCAAATTAATATGTTCACTAATCAATTATTGATCGAGCAAAGTTTCAAAACGGGGAATTATGCTTGTTAATTTTGTGTGCTTACGAAATGGAAAAATTTGCTGGTTTTGTTCCATTGAAGTCTCGTGGTGTGTTGATAAAGAAAAAACAAAAGGTCTTTGTACCATATGATTGATGAAAAGTCATGATTTCCGTTCCAAAGGAATATGATTGATATAAAGTAGAAAAACCAATTTGGGATGTTATATAGTCAAAGATACAGTGAGTTTCTGCTTCAACTTTCTGCGGAGCTCTTTTTTTAATTTAATTTTTGAGCTTTTACGCGTAGCAGTTCTGCGCCTATTCCTCCCACATCATCATCATCAAAACCAAATTTCTTAAAGATAATGAAGGCATTTTAGAAATCAAGCGAGGAAAGGTAAACCTAGGTTGGCAGTCATATGAGTGTAAATGAATTTGATTAAGCTTATCAATATCAGGTAGAGTGTCAAATTATTTATCCCAAGAAAAAAGGAGGTGTCAAACCCCAAGAATTTAGAATGTTTACTTCACAATTCACATTTAAAGACTTTTAATTGTCACATGCTTTCAGAAACATCTAACCATCAAGTTGATATCTGTAATTCTGGTGTAAATCACACATTTGTATTGGTGTTTAGGATGGTATTTATACACGGTAAGTGTTGACCTCTAAATACAGTAACTAAATATACACCAAATCATACCAGATCATATCTAAGATATACCATATCGTATCACACCAAATCATATCAAATATACACCAAATCATATCTAAGATATACCATATCGTATCACTCCCCCTCAAGTTAGACTGGGGTGAGGGACAACTTGGAGCAGAAGTCTTGGAAGCGTGACTTGTGAAGGGGCTTTGTAAGCAAATCACCAAGCTGATCATGAGTAGAGATGTAACGAACAGAGAGTTGGCGCTTGCGCACTAAGTCCCGGACAAAGTGAAAGTCAATCTCCATATGTTTGGTGCGGGAGTGGAAAACTGGATTGGCTGTGAGA
>JAKUCV010005205.1:0-33102 GCA_028386065.3 Turnera subulata
TAACTGATTCGTTTCAGCCTTCGTCTTGGTCTAGATGATTCGTTCCAGCAGTTGGGTGAAAGACCTCAACCGAACAAGGTACGAAATTTTTGTTATGCGGTTTATATGCTTCACATGTGGTTCTTGGCTAAGTTTCTTTTGCTTCCGCTGCGTCTTTTGCTTGTATATGATTGTCATATAGCCTAGGGAAACTTACAGTCATGAGTCTGCCACTTACATACATGAACATTTGTCCATTTACATGTCTAGGTTTGATAAGCTAAACACGTGGATTCAGCCTATATTTAATCTTGTACAACTTTGACTACTGTGGACTTGAATCAAGTTTGGATGAGTGGGTTTCACATGGGTTTATATGACTTGTATCAATATCCTTACTTCTCAAATTATTATTTCTACTAACAGTGTTATATTAGGAAAATGACAGTCTTTGACAAATGTCTCACTTAAGTGTGAGTTGGCTTTGTGGAAACAAGCATGTGAACTTTTGGTTTCGCTTAACCATAATAGTATCAAATTTGTTTCAACGCAAGGGTAATAAACCAAGTCTTATTAATACCGAATGGGCATGTAGTGGGTTAAGGCTTGCGCCATTAGTGCGTGGTTTTTACTGATAGTTTATTCTGGGCACGGTTCTTGCATGTATAAAAGCTATTATCACATATGGTTAACATCATTCTTGGTTTCCAGTCTCATGCTGTGGCTTGTACGCTTGATTTTTTTCACTGAGCCTGACTAATGTTTTCTAAAAAGATTTTAACTTATCAAAGGAATTATATTTTGATAAGTGGGCTTAAACCGTAATAATCTTATTATGGGTTAAAGGTTAATGTCGGTATGGTTATATAAATCATATGCTAGCACCTATGCTTTTTTCTAATATTTTGTTGTGTTATATGGGTGATTGCTTTTTATTTAATTATAGGAATCCAAAAATGTCAAGGTAGGAGATGGCTTTATCTTCCAAGGTGTTTCTAACAATCAAGGTGAGGACTTATAAGCCTTGTTATGCCGTACTGCCCATGATACTCGGGTTATCGGTTCTTATGAATTTTTGCGATGGTTATGGACAAGTGTGACCTATGCATATGTGTATACTTGACATGTTGCTTGTCTTGGCTTGGTTGATTACTTGTTGCTTGTTGTTTTGCATATGCTTTGATGATATGATTTCTGTTATGATGTTGCATTTCTTGCTGTCTTATTAAATTTGGGCCGATGGCCATGACATGAGTAAGGTATGTTGTACACGTGACGTGTACATGGAATCAAAACGTATACTAAACGAACATAGCTGCAATGCTAGGTTGATAACTAAAACAAGATAATTTCTACTGCGGGGCTGTTGACCGGTTGGTTCGAGTGGGTAGATTAACACCCCTCGGGTTGCATGCGGTATAGCATGGTATATGTGGTTTAGCATATGGGTATGTAATGACCGGTTTCTACCTCCCTCTTTCTACATCCCTCTATCTCTCTGTCTCTCTCTCCTGGTTATATTTGGGCTAGTGCCCGGAGGGCTTATGCCCTGGTTGTCTCATGAGATGTGACCGAGCTCCACGCAAGCAGCAGGGGGCCCTAATAAAATACACAAACTGAATACACATTAAAGAATCTAATAAGAAGATAAAACCTTATGGTTAAAGTCTGCGATGACTTGTTTGTGCACTGGACTTGATGTGCACTGTGGCGGATATTGCCAGG
Source organism: Turnera subulata (assembly GCA_028386065.3). NCBI lineage: Eukaryota > Viridiplantae > Streptophyta > Magnoliopsida > Malpighiales > Passifloraceae > Turnera > Turnera subulata. Next base: position 1,705 of record JAKUCV010005205.1, read on the forward strand.
TCCCGTTGTACTCGTGGTTGACTTGTACATGTGTATAATTTGGTTTATTTGTTTACGGCGAGACAGTGGTTGGTCTCACCCCTCACAGACTTTATGCAGGTTAACTGATCGATGATCAGGAGTGCATATCAGCAGGTGGCGGTGCTTTCCTTCTCGGGTCGGATCCATAGAGTTCACTGCATACACGTTTTATATGTTGTCTTCCGTTGCATACTTGCTTCCTTGTATAATTTATTGTATAATTGTATGTTGAATATGTTGTTTGTATCGTATTCCGGGTAGAAAGGGCAATTTGGTCTTTTCATATATATTAATTAATTAAATTGGACAATTTGGGATACGGTCGTTTCAGTTGGTAGCGGAGCAGGCTGTAGATCCTTGGGGATGTATTGGCTGGTTTTGTGCTTTTATGTGCATGAGTCTGCTCCTTTTCGAGTCGTTTGTTGCATTTATAATATAGATTCATATAGTGAGTCGCACTATGGATCCGGTGGAGGACACGCACCTGCTGAGGGTCGGAATGACCCAGTATTGTCGTTGAAATGGCATGCTTACCTTTACAGCTTAGGCTGTTGCAAGGTTTGTTTTGTGGAATATCCACTGCTTTATTAGAGTCGGTGTAGACTCTTGATTCTTTGCTTAGGTTTCTTGACTGTGTGAGTACACTGTTGTTGCTTCTCCCTGTGTTGTTGCCGGAAGGTGCATTCCTACGGTAACATGTCTTATAGTTCCAGAAATAGAACTGGCCAATACATGTAAGAACCATCGATTTGCTTTTGGAGGTTACTTCTATCAAGTGATGATATAATGTGATTCTTGCAGAAATGATTCTTTTGGTCCTGGTGATCATGTTATTGGTGGTCTGATTTACCTGAGCTCGAGGACTTGAATTTACTTGTGAATTATTATATGGGTTAAATCTTGTTCGGATTTCGAGCTTATTCTTGAATTAATTTGAGGTTGACCCAATGGCATATTTGGGGAAATGTCTTTCAATGATACTTGAGGTATTTAACTTGATTGAGATTTGAGGTATTGATGGTGTTTGTGATTAAAGAGTTTTGATCATGAATTGTTGTTGAAGTTATCGCTCATATGCGGGTTGAGGATACCGATAGTGTGTTCATATTGAGGTTGACTTTTAACTGTGATACAATTGGAGGTTTTGATTATACTACATTGTTGAGGTTTAGGTTCACGAGTTAAATGTGGACATTGATAATGTTTGGGTCATAAGGCTAGATTTGTGAGCTTGTCTTGGGCGTTGTTAGTTAAATGTCTGGAGTATGATAGGGTAAGTGTTGGAATGAACTTGTAATGTTTGGGTTCTTTATCAACAATATGATGATCGTGGTAATTATGGTTTGAGGAATAGATTTATCAGTATGAGATATGCAAGAATGTTTAGGTGTTGAGGAATCCAAGGTATAGAATTATAATTATAGTATTTCGGTAACGATTGAGTTCTAATGCCTAATGGTATGTTCCTGGAGTTATACAATTTTGGCTAATATTGGTGAGAGAGGGAAATGCTTTGGGTTTTGGAGTATGAGATGGATTATGGATTTTTGGTCCTGAATTTTTCGAAATACGAATGGTGATCTTGTTATTTAGTAACAATTTTTGAGCTCTGATACTTGAGGGTTTGCTTAATGGAGCAAAAGCTTTGGATATATTTACTTGAGGAAAGTGTCAATGATGATAATGAAACAGATTTCGGATTCTGATATTATTAATGTTGGTCATGGTTAGATAAGACTCTTGGGTTAATGCTTGATCTTATACTCTACGGATCATGTTTGACGAAGGTCAATGATTGACTTGGTATATTGGAGTTCTTGTTTGGAAATATGTTTGATGGTCATGATGGTTCTACTTGGTAGTTCGGCCAAGTACTTTGGTACCGGATGACACTTGTTGTGTCAAGTCAGCATTTTGTTGCTTGATGTTCGTATGTAAATTTCGAGCACGAAATTTTGTGAAGTGGGGTAGAACTGTAACGCCCCGAGTTTTCGTTAATTAATTTTTATGGAATTTTCAAAATTTTTGGAATTTAAATTCCAATTTTACCCTTGCAGAATTTCCGGGATTTTTGATCAAGAAAATTAATGTTATTAATTTATTTTTCCATGGAAATATTTTATATAAGTTGGATTTAAATTGGACAATTTGGGAGACGGTCGTTTCACCATCATTTTGGGGCGTCTATTCTTAGCCACAGCAGGAGCCATGATCGATTGTACCAATTGAACAATGACACTACGACTTGGAGAAGAAACAATAGAGTTCAATGTCTAAAAGGCACAAAGGAATGAGTTTGGAGCAGGACAGTGCTATAGGGTAGATGCTGTACCAGACCCCGTTGATGTGCTAGTTAAGGCATCTCAACTCATGGAGACATATGAGGATGAGTTGCTGGGTTGCTTAGTCAGTGGACTCAATGAGGGAGACGAAACAGCCCTACAGGAGGTAGCAAAATTTTTGGTTGAAGAAATAGTGCTAGAAATTGATGCACAGGACCATGCTGTAGAACAACAGGCAGACCCTGTTGCAGAGCCTGTTACAGAACCTGCTGCAGAATTGGTTCGTGAACCAGAACTTGCAAAAGAGGCCCCAAGGGTGGAAATGAAACCTCTGCCACTCCCGCTCAAGTATATCTACTTAGACCCTGAAACTTCCTTATTTTCTATTATTGTTGGAGCGGATCTTTCATAGGAGGAAGAGGAAAAAGTGCGCACTGTTGTTAAACAAACACCGAAAAGCAATAGGATATACCATCGATGACGTGACAGGTATCAGTCCTAATATCTACATGCATCGTATTCTTTTAGAAGAATGCAGTAAGCCCATAGTAGAACCACAGAGTAGACTAAATGAAAATATTAAAGAGGTGGTTAAAAAGGAAATCTTAAAACTACTAGATGCTGGGATCATGTATCCAATTTCAGATAGTCCTTGGGTTAGTGCAGTGCATGTAGTTCCTAAGAAGGGAGGAATGACAGTAGTGAAAAATGAAAAGGTGGAATTCATACCCACTAGGACTGTCACAAGCTGGAGAATGTGCATAGACTATAGGAAGCTCAATAAGGCCACTAGAAAGGATCATATTTCCCTTTGCCATTCATTGACCAAATGTTAGAAAGACGAGCCAAGCATACACTTTTTTGCTACTTAGATGGATATTCTGGATTCTTCCATATCCCAATCCACCTAAGTGATCAGGAGAAAACAACATTTACATGCCTCTATGGCACATTTGCATATAGGCGCATGCCATTCGGTTTGTGCAACGCCCCTGCCACTTTTTAGCGCTGCATGATGGCCATATTTCATGACTTGATCGAGCATATAATGGGGGTATTCATGGATGACTTTTCTATTTATGGCACTTCCTTCGATATTCGTTTGGCTAATCTTGAAACAGTGCTGGAACGGTGTGAATCTGCTAACCTTGTGCTCAATTAGGAAAAATGCAATTTCATGGTAACTGAAGGCATTGTTCTTGGACACAAGATTTCAAGTCGAGGGATTGAGGTAGACCAAGCTAAAATTGACATTATTGAAAAACTTCCACTACCCAATTCTGTTAAGGTAATTCGAGTTTTTCTTGGCCATGCGGGTTTTTGTAGGCGCTTTATTAAGGACTTTTCAAAGATTGCAAAACCTTTGACGAATCTCCTTAGTAAAGATGTCGAGTTTGTATTTGATGAATCATGTTATGCTTTTCACAGGATAAAAACCGCATTGACCACAGCCCCAATCATTCAGTCCCTAGATTGGAGTCAACCCTTTGAGATCATGTGTGATGCCAGTGACCATGCTATAGGGGCTGTGCTAGGGCAGAGGAAGGACAAAAAACTTCATGCAATCTATTATGCAAGCCGTACTCTGGATGATGCACAAGTTAACTATGCCACAACCGAAAAGAAGCTTTTAGCAGTGGTCTTTGCCATTGGCAAATTCCGAGCATACTTGCTGGGTCCAAGGTCATCATACACACTGACCATTCAGTCCTGAAGTACTTATTGACAAGGAAGGAGACCAAGCCAAGGCTTCTAAGGTGGATCCTTCAACCTCAAGAATTTGACTTGGAGATTCGGGACAAGAAGGGTACTGAGAATGTGGTAGCTGACCACTTATCCAGGCTGCCTCAAAAACACATGCCAGGAGAGAACCTACCAATTGATGATCATCTCCCAGACGACAACCTCATCGCAACCATTCATAGTGTAAGTCACAGGCTCATGCCGTGGTATGCAGAAATTGTTAACTTCTTAGCCTGTGGAGCCCTTCCGCCAGACCTGAGTTATTCACAACGAAAGAAGTTCTTCTCTGATATCAAGAACTATCTTTGGGATAAACCCTTGCTTTTCAGAAGGTGTAGAGATGGGATGATCAGAAGATGTATTCCTGAAGAAGAGGTGGCATAGGTCTTGCATAATTTGCCACAATGCACAGTATGGAGGGCACCATGGCGCAACCAGAACAACCTCCAAGGTCTTACAAGCTAGCCTATATTGGCCTACCTTGTTCAAGGATGCATGAGACTAGGTGGTAGCTTTCAAGGAATGCCAACGCACTAGGAACATCTCAAGGAGGCAGGAAATGTCGCAACAGGCGATACTAAAAGTGGAGCTGTTTGATGTTTGGGGGATTGATTTCATGCGACCATTCCCGAGTTCACATGGGAACAACTACATCTTGGTAGCTGTTGATTATGTTTCCAAATGGGTTGAGGCCATTGCCTCCCTAACTAATGATGCCAGGGTAGTGACACAGTTCCTCGAGAAAAACATCTTCACTCAATTTGGCACCCGGGGAGCCTTAATCAGTGATGAAGGTACCCATTTTTGCAACCGACAATTTGAGGCTCTCTTGAGAAAATATGGAATCAGACATAAAGTGGTCACTCCCTACCATCCTCAAACAAGTGGCCAAGTTGAGGTGACAAACAGAGAGATCAAGCAGATTTTAGAGAAAACAGTGGGACCATCACGCAAAGATTGGTCGGTGAAGCTTGATGATGCTTTTTGGGCATACAGCACAGCCTTCAAAGCACCCATTGGCACCACTCCATACCGTCTTGTCTTTGGAAAGGCCTGCCATCTACTTGTGGTACTTGAACACAAGGCATATTGGGCTATTAAGGCTCTAAACTTTGACACACAGGCTGTGGGAGAGCAGAGGCTGTTGTAGCTCAATGAACTAGACGAGCTGAGGCTGGAGGCATAAGAGAATGCCAAATTATACAAGGAGAGGACAAAGAAATGGCATGACAACAGGATCCAACCAAGGAAATTCAAGGAAGGGGACCAAGTTCTCCTTTACAACTCTCGCCTGAAGCTGTTCCCTAGAAAGCTTCGATCAAGATGAACTGGACCTTTCACATTTTTTGCACTGTTTCCCTCATAGAGTTGTTGAAATCTACAATGAGCAGACATGCTCATTCAAGACAGGTTGAAGCTGTATTACACAAAGACCAATGAGTATCAGGGAACTCAGTTGCTCCATGATCCGCCTCCCAACTAGTATAATGGGAAAGTGTCCAGCTAAAAGACGTAAAAGAAGCACGCACTTGGGAAAATCCCAAAGGTGGTAATTTTCAAGTTTTCTTTATTTTATTTTCTTTCGGATTGTTTTTGGTTTTCTTTTGTATGTTTTCTTTTGTTTTCAACTATCAGGTGCTGCAATTCGACGGAGGAAGAAATCATCAAGTCAGAAATTCGTCAAGGAAGTTCTTCTACACCCTTTTTAATTGCTAGCTTCGATAATTTTGCAAAAAGGAGTATTTTAATGCTTACACAGGCTCATCACAGCCTCACCACAGGGTGAGTCTGTGTCAAACTTTCGCCATATTCTAACAACTCATCTAGACGTTTTCTTGCACTTAGGGGATATTTAGCAATAAAGATCCTTGAATATAAACGTTAAAATTAGGATCTCGCTGGATATAGAACACGAACTTCACCTTGCACAGTCTCTGCCTAGGAAACAGCCTGTGGCATAGTAAGAACAAACAGACCCAGCCTGTTTTGATTTCTGTACCCGGCGCAAAAAGAGAATAGGGGAGGTTTTGTCTTACACGTCATTAACTGCTCAGTGTGATTATACCCCTCTAACCACGTGTCATTCATGCAAATAGACACAACCCAAAATTTTGAAAAGGGGGGCACACACACAGATGAATTAGACGGCAAAAATATTACCCAGCAGACATACCTTTTCACTTTTCCACCTCTTCACCATTTCTCGCACCTGTTCATTGTCTATAACAGACAATCCCTACCACTACACTTGCCACTTCACTTTCTTCCTCCTCTAACCATCTCGTTGCAACCCTAAACCAGCAAAATTCCTCCCTACACCATTATGGCCGGCGGCAACAAAAACACCCCACCCACTTCACCCCCTTCCTCTTCCACCATACCTCACCCCAACCCTAACACAGAAAACATCACCTTCCCCTACATCATCACCCGACCACTCTTCCAAATCGTCCATCGCAACCTACCCATCAATCCACCACCACTGGAACCCCTCCCCCTCACCCTCACACCACAACTACACCCAGACCTCCCTCCTCTACATATCCTCATCAGCGAGTTCGCTCGCCTCTACCCTCCACCAGAAACCTGACTGCCACCGCCCCTCCTCGCCTTGCCTACACCACCCACTGAAACAAAAACCACCACACCGACATCTTCCAACCCACACCCTCCACAACACCAACAAATCCACTAACCCAGTACACATGCCGCCCTCGCACCCGACTCACAAGCCTTGACGGTAACATCGACCTAAACCTAGACCCCACTCCTGAGCCTGAAACAACCACCCCCACCACTACGGTGCGCCTAAACAAATGCACCTCTGTCCCTAAATCTGACATCATCGACATGACCGTCGATCCGCCCCCTAAATCATCCAATGTCACTCCCACACCGATCTCTAGCCGCCTAACCAAATGCCCACGCACCCGCTCCACCACCTCCAAATATAAAACCGTCGCCACAGCTAGCCAATCAACCCCCACTTCCCAAACCAAACACATCGAAGGATGATCCAAACGCAACCAGGATCACCCTCGAGAACCCTGCACCCCACCTCCCAGCACCGAGGAAGAAAGGGAGGAACCAGAGGAAGAAGAAGCGGCATAGAGGAGGAAGACGAGCAAACTGAGGAAGAGGCCCCCGTCCAGCACTTCCTATTCCGGGCTGTGAGTACAGACCACAGAAGAGCCTGGGCACGAGCAAAATCTCAGATTGTGCTTGTCAGTCGCTGGTTGGATATAAACGCCCTAAGGAGCCTAGGCCTCCGAAATAGTGTCCGGCAATTACTTCAACCAGTAGGGTGGCTGAACTTTGCCACGCTAGGAGAGCACACACACGAAGACCTCACCCGCGAATTCTACAGCTCCCTCTCCTATTAACCACCCAACAGCCGCCATGATGGCATCGCAGGTTCTAATTGGGCAAAAAGAACCGCGTTCTCACTGTTGCCCAATTTAACGCCATCTTTGGCCTTGGAAACACCGGGTACCGGGAGCGGCCTGCTACCTTCGATGCGGAAACATTCTGGAGAGAAATATCCACCACGTCGGGCTGCAATTCCTTATCCAGTAGCACCACCTTTTTCTGCAGCCGCAGCCTCCGTGTCATACAACACTTCCTTCCACAACATATATGACAGGAATAGGAGCCGTCTCACTGTCCAAATAGAGGAGCTGTTTATCCTATGGTGCATGGTGCACCGCTAGCCCCTCAACACCAGCTGTTTCATCCTGCACCGGTTCTACACACATAGGCAGACAGCATATCACCTAGGGGCAGGCATCATTACAGCCTTGGCTCGCTACTATGGCCTCCCGCTTGACCGCTTCCAAGAGGTACAGGGGACTATTTGGGGTTAATGGCAATATTTTGTGCCGCCTCTATCTCCCTCCACCACAGCCTTAAGAACAGGCTGAGGCAGTGGCAGCAGAATAAGAAGCCGCACAGCCCGAGGAACAGGTTGAGGCCAACCCAGCACAGCACCAGCAGCCTGCAGGGCACCCACCAGTACCACCACAGACCTAGCCCTAAGGACAGGCTCAACCTGTTACTCGAGATCAGCTACTGGACATACTTGAGCAGATGCAGGATTGGATTGGTCAACAAATCCTTCCAATCCTTCGGAACCAATAACGCCTACAAGAAGCCCATGCTGCTAAAGAAGGCAGACAACAAAGCCTTCAGGAGAGCATCACTACTCAAGAAATGCGGTTGACATCATCTATGGGAGAGAAGCACACTAGCATCACTCAGGGCATTACCGAATTGAGGAGGAATGTAGAGACACAGACCCGTGCCATGCGAGAATTCCACAACCAGTACACGGGCCAGCACGTACGGTTGAATGAAACCCTCACAAACCTCCTCAACATGGCAAGGACACTGACCAGGGCACCACAGGCAACATAACCCCCACTACCAGCATGCAAAAGGGCCCATAACTAACTTTCCCTCATCACTGCAGCACTTCATAGTCTAGTCTAGGATAACTCACCCCGCACCACATAGCTTGACTTTCAGTTTGGGGTATTTTTGTGTTTATATATCTTAGACTAGCACTTTTGTCTTTTGATTTTCGGTAGTGTGTTTCCTTTATTTGTGTTTCTTTGTTATGGCGTTGCCCCCTGTTTTTGTTTAGTTTTTGCAGTGAGGACACTGCAGATTTTCAGTTTGGGGTATTTTAGGGTGCAATTTTTCCATTTTATGACTCGGTATATTTTCTGATGTTCATGTAATGCAATTTCAATTTTCATCTATTTTCATTATGTTTCTCCGAATATGAGACTGTCCTTATATTTATGCACCTTCTCTTTTTCCATTTAAATCTGCTCAGATTCTAATCTCAAGACTTGTCTTATTTTCTCAAAAGAAGCAGAACAAGAATAATCAAGCAACTGCATTCCATGAATTTTGTCACATAAGAAGGATCCTGTTAAAGAATTTTCTAAACGAAACACGCTCAGCCTGTCTACCTTAGAACAGGCCCTTACCTCTGTCAAGGCGAAATTTTAAGCAAAGTCTACAAGCAAGGAAAGGATCTAGGCCATTTTTGGCACACCATACAGACTACACAAATCCACACCATACTCATCAAACCCTTGCAACCCCATTTAAGCCGATTATGATGGCCCCATGTCATTCATTTACCCTGCACATTCCACCTCAATCATTTGCAATCAGAGTAAGGGGCCACCAGTGTCTAAGGGCACAAATTCCTTCAAACAGCCTCACCCTGTCGATGAGCCTGTGAGCAAGATTTGATCAAGTTCAGAAAATGAGATTGCCCATACTCAACCTGTACAAAATTTAGAAGGCCACCAGATATATGTACTCCCCTCACCCTTGCAAAAGAAAGGGAAAAATGAAAATAGGAAGAAGAAAAAAAGTAAAAAAAAATAAAATAAAGAAAGAGAGGGAGAAAAAACAAAGGCAACATCTGGAAAATCATAGTCCAAGAACACAATTCCAATCCACCTGTTGGAGTCGTTGGTTACATCAAAAGTGGCTAAAGCATTGGGATACAGTTGCTGAACAGCATGAGACCTCAGACAATATAAAGTCAAACAGCCTCTACACAGTCCCAGGCTGTTCATAAACAAGAACAAAAGAATCGAGTTCACAAGCCATTGGCCTTTGCGCAATCCATCCACCTTCCTTTGAAAACCCTCACCCAGCCTCAGTACAACACAGATAATGAAACACCCATATCCCAATTTTTACAAATAAAATACTTAAACAAGAGGAATTTTACCAAAATGCCCTTGAATCCCGGCACACGAAAACCAATGCCAAAACATTATCCATAAACCCTAATTGGAAATATTAATAAACTGAGATGTCATAAAGATCAAGTGTAAACCGGCTTATCAAGCCATAAATCAACCCAGCAAACAGCCGAAACAACATCATGTATCAAACCCCGGCAATCCGCCGACAATGTAATCAAAATCAGGAATGACATCTCAACAAAATCCAATGCAGCAGAAAGTTAAGATAAAATAAAAACAAGAAAAAAAAATGATATGCATGTCGGCTCTATGGATCCAACCGGGAGAAGAAGAACAGCTACCTGCTGGGATATCCACGTCCGTACTCCGGAAAGGAAGAGAGAGACAGCACGCTAACTAAGAGTCTGAAAAACAACGGTGGCGATTATGTGAGTCGCCTACTCAGTGAGCAGTATAAATCTAGTTACGTAGGTGTGCAAAGCAAGCTCGAAAGCAGAGTAGAGAAACAAGCACAAGTATGCAAACACACAACAACCAGTACCAACATGGCAACACATAACAGTAGACAATATATTTTTCATCAGTTTGTGTGTTAATTATATTATTATATTAATTATTCAGGGCCCCCTACTGTGTGCGTCGAGCTCGGCCCCGTCTCATGAGACAACCAGGGCGTAAGCCCAAAATAACCAGGCATATAGCCCAAATATAACCATAACGAGAGAGAGACAGAGAGAAAGAGAGAGGTAGAAAGGGAGAGGTAGAAGGAGGGAGGTAGAAACTGGTCATCACAGACCCATATGCTAAACCGCATATACCATGCTATCCCGCATGCAATCCCGAGGGGTATCACTTCCCGCTCGAACCAACCGGTCATCAGCACACAGTAGTACATCTTTTATAGTGTATCATTCTTATTCTTACTTAAGAGTTCATGTATGCCAAAAGTTATGGTTTAACAGGGTTGTGTGAATTATTAACTTAATCAAGCATTCGGGTTTTCAACCCACAATACATCACACAGATCACCCAGAACCTCACCACATGTTATATCCCTTAGCAATTTAAAGTCATGCTCATCCAGCAAATAGTAACACACAGGCACACAGTACAGATCATGGCATGTTAGCAAACAAGGCATGCAACTCAGACAAACCAAACCAACAAGCACATGCATACAAACATAAAAAGACTTATAAAGTCACCTCAACGACGATTATCCTGTGGAGCTTTCCCCAAGACAGATCCTCTAGCTCCCGAGGTATTACCCGTGCCTGAATACTGGCACACACAATAATTACAAAACAATTATAGTAAACCGTGCATGCATGATACTTATATGCTTATCTGAGTGAAACCTGACCCAAACTACCCGGTTAAGTAATTTCAGGGTCTAAGCCCAAAAGGGTATATCTCCTCACCAAAACTCCAAAAGACAAGGACCTAAGGTTAATCGGGCTTAAGCCCATCTAAATTCAAAATAACTTCTCGGGCCTAAAGCCCACTTCTACAAGTCCGCAATAAAACCAATTTATGAATTTGGGCTTAGAGCCCACTCCTTAAAGTCCATAACAACTATTTAAGCTATTGGGCTTCAAGCCCACTTCTTAAAGTCTAAAAATTATCCAAAGGTCCATAGGGTTAGATTATTGGGCCTGGGCCTGGTTTTCCTAAATGCCGTTCTAAGGTCATTCCCGAGCCCAAAAGTTTTTCGACTTAAAGTTCTACCCGTGTCGGTAAGTTCCCGGCCACACTCAGTCACTCCCCGCTCTCGGTATTCCACTAAATCTCTTTAATGTTTAAATGCACATGTTTTTCGAAACAACAAGGCATATACATAAAGTTGAACCCGGGACTAAGCCGGAATTACCGTGCAAAAGCAGAAAAGAAATTCCGTCTGCCGGAAGAGTACCCGAGTCTTCGCCAGATTCCGGCCATCCTTGCCGGAAAATTCTCAACAACAACAAAACGAGCCACCCAACAAACTGTCATCCAAAAACCAAACAACCAATTCATCCATACACTCCCCACCGCATCACAAATCGAAACTAGAAGGGAACTTGAGACAAAGAATCCTTACCCGGAAAACACCTTAAGCTGCCCAGAATCCGTCCACAGCCAAACCACACGAACCCGAGTAGTGAAGCACCTCTGCCGGAGAAAAGGCTTGCGAACACTGGTTTTGCATAGCCTCTGCCGACCGAGACCACACCCCACAACACATAGTCCGCCGGAACCAACAACAACCGCAACAACCACCACAACCAACATTAAGAAACATCACCGCCCCACACGCAGACCCGCCACCATCCGAACCACCCCCACAAACAAAACAATTGCTCGATTAGGCCCAACACGACCATCAACAACAAAGAAGAAAAAGAGAACGGAAACGGAGGCTTACCAGTGAAGGCGGCGACGATGACCCGACCCTCGCCCCCGCGATTCCGCCCAAACCTAGTGCCACGAAACCAACCAGCCTCACACGAGCAGTGGCGACGGCAACGGCGTAGAACCCAAAGGCGACAGCGGCTTGTCGTGGACCTGTCTTCGATGCCACGTAGAGGAAGAATTCGGGGCGGCAGCGGCGTCGTGCGAGCGAAAGAAAACAAAAGAAAAAAATGAAGCCAAGAGAGAGAGGGAATCGGGGTAGGGTAACGATTTGTGGAAGGAAGGATTGTAGGAGAGGAGAAGAGAAAGAGGGAGAGAGAGAGAGAGAGAGAGAGAGAGGGGGTCGGCGGCGACTAGAGAGAAAAGAGAGGAAGAAGAGAGAAAGAAAAGAAGAAAAGGGAGAGGGCTTAGGGTTTTGACTCGCCCGAGCCAAAACGACGTATTTTTGGCTTAGACGCAGTCAACCCCGGCCTTTCCTGGTCAGACTTGTTTTTTTTTTTCCCTAGCCAAAACAACGTAGTTTTAACCAGAACTACGGTAAACCCCGCGTTTCTTCCCGAAACACGTTTTATCTCCAACGAAAGCCGTACCCGCCATACTAACCACTTAATACTGATATAACCAAGGTAAAATAATTTATTTTCCAAGTCCAAAAGTCCGGAAATTCCTCAAGTGTAAAATTGGAATAAAAATTCTGAAAATTCCATAAATTAATTTATGAAAATCCAGGGCGTTACAGTTCCACCCCTCTTATTAAAATTTCGTCCTCAAAATTACAATATATGAAAATCAGAACAGATGTGGAGACTGCTCTCTCATATGGGACTCAACCTCCCAAGTAGCCTCATTCGGAGAATGACGGCTCCATCTGACCCGAACCATAGGAATGGTACGACTCCTCAACTGCCGCACCTCCTGAGCCAAAATCTCCACCGGCTCCTCAACATAGGTCAAATCCTCAGAAACCTCCACCTCTGTCAGGGATACAACATGACTAGGATCAGACCGATAACGCCTCAGTATGGAAACATGGAATACATCATGTATGCAGTAAAGCCAACCTGTAGGCCAGCGGACCAATCCGCTCCATGTTCTCATAAGGACCAATATAACGAGGGCTCAACTTGCCCTTCCTCCCAAACTGGATAACTCCTCTCCAGGGAGCAACACGGAGGAAAACTCTGTCACCTACACTGTACTCCATCTCCCGACGATGCTTATCAGCAAAACTCTTTTGCCGGTCCTGAGCAGCTCTCATACACTGCTTAACCACCTCGATCTGATCAACAGTCTCCTGGACTAGGTCCGGACCAACCACCTGTCTAAGACCTTCCTCATCCCAACAGATCGGACTACAACACTTCCGCCCATACAATGCCTCATAAGGTGCCATACCGATACTGGAATGATACCCATTTTTATAAGCAAACTCAACTAACGGTAATGTCTCAACCCAAGAACCACTGAAGTTGAGCACACAAGCTCTAAGCATATCCTCCAGTGTCTGTATAGTTCTCTCCGACTGTCCATCGGTCTACGAATGGAATGCAGTACTGAAATTCAGCTTAGTACCCAAAGCTGACTGTAAGCTCTTCCAGAAGTGGGAAGTAAACCTCGGATCCCTGTCCGACATAATGGATAGTGGAACTCCATGTAGAAGGACAATGCCCGAAACATACAACCTCGCCAGCTTATCCATTGTATCCGTCTGCTGAATCGAAAGGAAATGAGCTGACTTGGTCAACCTGTCAACAATGACCCAGATGGCATCATGTCGAACCCGGGTCCTCGGTAACCCGATCACAAAGTTTATAGTGATATGCTCCCACTTCGACTGCGGAATAGTCAAAGATCTCAACTTGCCGGTAGGAGCCTGATGCTCGGCTTTCACCTGCTGACAAGCTATACAACGAGTCACAAACTCTGCAACATCTTTCTTCATCTCGGGCCACCAATAATGACTCTTCAAGTTCTGGTACAATTTGGTGCTACCCGGATGCATAGCATATGGCGGATTATGCGCTTCATCCATGATCCATCTCCTCATGTCCTCGACGTCCGAAACACATAACCGATTACCGGTCATCAAAGAACCATCCTCCCGGACATAGAAGCTAGAACTCTCCCCACCGAGAGCCTTATCCCGCAACTCCACTAGATGAGGATCACCAAACTGCAACTCCATGATCTTATCCCGCAAGGTCGGTCGGATGCTCAAAACTGGCAAGCAACGCCCCAGTAACATCCACCTCCAACTGTGCATCCGACGACCTCAGCTCCACCAAGAAAGGCAAAGCATAAGAAACCGGGTCCTCATCCGCAGTAGCCACTCTCTTCCGGCTCAATGCATCTGCAACAACATTGGCCTTGCCTGGATGGTACTCGATAGTACAATCATAATCCTTCAGAAGCTCAATCCAGCGTCTCTGCCTCATATTAAGCTCCTTTTGGGTCATGATGTACTTCAAACTCTTGTGATCTATGAAAATCCGACACTTCTCACCGTACAAATGGTGTCTCCAGATTTTCAAAGCAAAGACCACATCAGCTAACTCCAGATCATGGGTCGGATAGTTCCTCTCGTGAGTTCTCAACTACTTGGAGGCATAAGCAATCACCCGACCATCCTGCATCAAGACATATCCCAAGCCCAAACCAGAAGCATCAATGAACACCGTGTACTCCACTCCGGGTCTCGGAATAGTCAAAATCGGTGCAGAAGTCAACCGACTCTTCAACTCCTCAAAACTCTTCTGGCAACGATCATCCCAAACAAAGGTACAGTCTTTCCTCAACAGCTTTGTCATGGGACCCACTATCAAGGAAAAACCCTCAATGAACCTCCGGTAGTAACCAGCAAGTCCAAGGAAACTTCGTATCTCCGGTACATTCTTCGGTGGCTCCCAATCCATGACTGCCTTAATCTTGGCCGGGTCCACCTTAATGCCCTCACCGGACACAATATGCCCAAGAAACGTGATTTTATCCAACCAAAACTCACACTTGCTGAGCATGGCATAGAGTTGTTCCTCTCTTAACCTCTGCAAAACCTGTCTCAAGTGGTCCTCATGTTCGGCCTTACTACCCGAGTAGACCAGAATATCATCGATGAACACTACCACAAACCGATCCAGAAATTCATGGAAGACCTGTTGCGTCATACACATGAACACTGCTGGTGCATTCGTCAGACCAAACGGAACAACCACAAACTCATAATGACCATACCGAGTGTGAAATGCAGTCTTCGGTATGTCTTGCTCTGCAATCCGAACCTGATGGTAACCAGATCGCAAGTCAATCTTCGAGAATACAGATGCACCCTGCAACTGATCGAACAAGTCATCGATCCTAGGCAAAGGATACTTGTTCTTCACAATCACCTTATTCAACTGCCTATAGTCCACACACATTCGCATATTGCCAACCTTCTTCTTCACAAACAAGACCGGGGCACCCGAAGGTGAGATGCTCGGTCTAATGAAACTCTTATCTAACAACTCCTCCAGTTGTTTCTTCAATTCTTGAAGTTCTGTCGGGGCCATTCTGTAGGGCGGTATGGAAATAGGTGCAACTCCCGGTACCAAGTCAACTGTATACTCCACCTCCCGCTCCGGAGGCAACCCAGGTAAGTCATCAGGAAATACATCAGGAAACTCCCAAACAATCGAAACATCCTCCATTCCAGGTACTGGCACCGAAGAATCGACCACATGAGCTAGAAAAGCATCAAAACCCTCTCGGATCATCCTGAAAGCTTGGATGGCCGAGATACAACACGCCGATAGGGCTCTTCGCTCTCCAACGAACACCAATCTACGCCCCAACAGAGAAGATAAAGACACTTCCCTGGCCCGACAATCAACTACTGCCTAATGTCTGGACAACCAATCCATGCCTAAGATAACATCAAACTCTCCCAAGTCAACGACAGCAAGATCAGAAGGAAAACTCTCACTATCATACTCTATCGATACATCTCTACAAACCAGAACAACAACTATTATATCACCTGTGGGTAAACGGACTCTCAGGGGTCTACTAAGTTTATCATCTTCTATGTTATGAGTGGTCATGAATGCACGTGATACGAAAGAGTGTGATGAACCTGGGTCAACAAAAGCATGTGCATACTGACCAAAAACCATAAAGGTACCTGCTATGACCTCTGGAGCATCAGCAGCCTCCTTCGGGGTGATGGCATAAACCCTAGGGGCTGCAGCAGACTGAGTCGCACTCCCGCGGTTCGAAGCTCCAGAACCCCCACGACCTCGACCCTGCTGTCCGCCACCCCTGTTCGGACCAGAAGAAACAGCATCACTGGCCACAAAACTCTGTACTGTATACTGGGAACCACTACAACCACTATCCTTAATCCACTTGTAACATGCTGACTTCTGGTGTCCCGGCTTATTACAATACCAGCACGTACCCGAAAATCGTGCCGAGGAACCCTGTCCCTGAGATCCAGACTGATAGGACCGTGCTCCCGAGGATCTGCCTGGTCCACCCTGATAGTTCTGCCCTCGGGACTTCTTTGAACCTCGGTAAGAAGAACCCTGTCCACCAGAATAGTCTGCATCTCCGGCACCAGAATACTGTCTCTTTTGTCCAGAAGCAGATGACTGCTTCTTCTGCTCGGCTGCCCGAGCCTCCAGTCCAATCAACTGAACCCTCTCAGCATCTAAAGCAGCCTCACAAACTGCCTCCCAAGTCTAGTGCCCCCCACCAGCCACAGCTAACGCCAACTCCGTACGTAAGCCGTTAAAAAACCGCCTACACTTAGTCACCTCATCTGGCACAAACTCCCTAGCATAAGAGAGAAGGATGCTGAACCGGATCCTGAATGCTGACACCGACTCTTCTAATCTTTGCTTCACCTCAAGAAACTGCTTATTCTGCTCCTCCAAGAAACCAACTGTGAGAAACTCCTTGTAGAATTTCTCTTTGAAATCTTCCCATGGCATCTCCACAGGCCTCGGTAGGTTCTCAACAAGTCCACGCCACCATGTCAATGCATATCCCATGAACTTGTGTGCAGCAAACCATGCCTAGTTCCTAGGCGGACACGCGAACTTTTCCAGAACATTCTCCACCTGACGGAACCAATCATCGGAATCCTTTGCACTGACTTTCTCACCCGAGAACTCCTTAATTGCCGACTTATCCATATGTTTGTAACCATTCTCTATACCACCTACCGCAGCAGGTGCTACCGGTTGGGCACCCTGCTGCTGCTGCTGAAACTGCTGGAACTGTTGCCACTGCAAGAAAGCCTGATACTGCTGGAACGCTGGGTCCACAACAGGTGGTACGGGTGGCACTACTTTCTGTTCTCCTCCACCTGCAGCATCATTCCCTACTGCATTATTGTTCCCCTGTCCAATGGGAACCTGCATCACCGACACATTGTCGGAGACATGAGTAGCGGCATCATCCTCAGCATTGTGCTGCCCCTAGTGATCCATATCAATGCCTACATGAATGCAAATGGGTCAAAAACACTTTTAAAGTTATAAATCTGGAAACAGGCTTAAACACAGAAATCACTTTGAAAACAAGGTTTAGAACACTTTTAAAACCAAGGCTCTGAAGCCTGCTCCGCCACCAAGCTAAAACACCCGTATCCCAATCTTTACAGATAAAATACTTAAATAATAGGAATTTTATCAAAATGCCCCTAAAACCCGGGACACGAAAAACAATGCCAAAACATTATCCTTAAAACCTAACTGGAAATATTAATAAACTGAGATGTCATAAAGATCAAGTGTAAACCGGCTGATCAAGCCATAAATCAACCCGGCAAACAGCCGAAACAACATCACGTATCAAACCCCGCAACCCTCCGACAATGTAATCAAAATCAGGAAAGACATCTCAACAAAATCCAATGCAGTGGAAAGTCAAGATAAAATAAAAACAAGAAAAGAAAATGATATGCATGTCGGCTCTATGGATCCAACCGGGAGAAGAAGCACAGCTACCTGCTGGGATATCCACGTCCGTACTCCGGAAAGGAAGAGAGAGACAGCACGCTAACTAAGAGTCTGAAAAACAACGGCGGTGATTATGTGAATCGCCTACTCAGTGAGCAGTGTAAATCTAGTTATGTAGGTGTGCAAAGGAAGCTCGAAAGGAGAGTAGAGAATCAAGCACAAGTATACAAACACACAACAACTAGTTTCAACATGCGAACATATAACAGTAGACAGTATGTTTTACGTTAGTTTATGTGTTAATTATATTATTATATTAATTATTCAGGGCCCCCTACTGTGTGCGTCGAGCTCGGTCCCGTCTCATGAGACAACCAGGGCGTAAGCCCAAAATAACCAGGCATATAGCCCAAATATAACCATAGCGAGAGAGAGAGAGAGACAGAGAGAAAGAAGGAGGTAGAAAGGGGGAGGTAGAAGGAGGGAGGTAGAAACTGGTTATCACAGACCCATATGCTAAACCGCATACATGCTATCCCGCATGCAATCCCGAGGGGTATCACTTCTCGCTCGAACCAACCGGTCATCAGCACACAGTAGTACATCTTTTATATTGTATCATTCTTATTCTTACTTAAGAGTTTATGTATGCCAAAAGTTATGGTTTAACAGGGTTGTGTGAATTATCAACTTAATCAAGCATCCGGGTTTTCAACCCACAGTACATAGCACAGATCACCAGAACCTCACCACATGCTATATCCCTTAGCAATTTAAAGTCATGCTCATCCAGCAAATAGTAACACACAGGCACACAATACAGATCATGGCATGTTAGAAAATAAGGCATGCAACTCAGACAAACCAAACCAACAAGCACATGCATACAAACATAAAAAGACTTATAAAGTCACCTTAACGACGATTATCCTGTGGAGCTTTCCCCAAGACAGATCCTCCAGTTCCCGAGGTATTACCCGTGTCTGAATACCGGCACACACAATAATTACAAAATAATTATAGTAAACCGTGCATGCATGATACTTATATGCTTATCTGAGTGAAACCTGACCCAAACTACCCGGTTAAGTAATTTCAGGGTCTAAGCCCAAAAGGGTATATCACCTCACCAAAACTCGAAAAGACAAGGACCTAAGGTTAACCGGGCTTAAGCCCATCTAAATTCAAAATAACTTCTCGGGCCTAAATCCCACTTCCACAAGTCCGCAAGAAAACCAATTTATGAATTTGGGCTTAGAGCCCACTCCTTAAAGTCCATAACAACTATTTAAGCCATTGGGCTTTAAGCCCACTTATTAAAGTCTAAAAATTATCCAAAGGTCCATAGGGTTAGATTGTTGGGCCTGGGCCCGGTTTTCCTAAATGCCGTTCTAAGGTCATTGCCGAGCCCAAGAGTTCTTCGACTTAAAGTTCTACCCGTGTCGGTAAGTTCTGGGCCACACTCACTCACTCCCCGCTCTTAGTATTCCACTAAATCTTTTTAATGTTCAAATGTACATGTTTTTCGAAACAACAAGGCATATACATAAAGTTTAACCCGGGACTAAGCCGGAATTACCGTGCAAAAGCAGAAAAGAAATTCTGTCCGCTGGAACAGTACCCGAGCCTTCGCCGAAAAATCCTGAGCTTCGCTGGATTCCGACCAACCTTGCCGGAAAATTCTCAACAACACCAAAACGAGCCACCCAACAAACTGTCATCCAAAAACCAAACAACCAATTCATCCATACAATCCCCACCGCATCACAAATCGAAACTAGAAGGGAATTTGAGACAAAGAATCCTTACCCGGAAAACACCTCAAGCTGCCCGGAATCCGTCCACAGCCAAACCACACGAACCCGAGCAGTGAAGCACCTCTGCCAGAGAAGAGGCTCGCGAACACTGGTTCTGCACAACCTCTGCCGACCGAGACCACCACCCCACAACACACAGTCCGCCGGAACCAACAACAACCGCAACAACCACCATAACCAACATTAAGAAACATCACCGCCCCACACGCAGACCCGCCACCATCCGAACCACCCCCACAAACAAAACAATTGCTCGATTAGGCCCAACACGACCATCAACAACAAAGAAGAAAAAGAGAACAGAAACGGAGGCTTACCAGTGAAGGCGGCGACGATGACCCGACCCTCGCCCCCGCGATTCCACCCAAACCTAGTGCCACGAAACCAACCACCCTCACACGAGTAGTGGCGACAGTAGCGGCGTAGAACCCAAAGGCAACGGCGGCTCGTCGTGGACCTATCCTCGATGCCGCGTAGAGGAAGAATTCGGGGCGGCGGCGGCGTCGTGCGAACGAGAGAAAACAACAGAAAGAAAATGAAGCCAAGAGAGAGAGGGAATCGGGGTAGGGTAACGATTTGGGGAAGGAAGGATTGTAGGAGAGGAGAAGAGAAAGAGGGAGAGAGAGAGAGAGAGAGAGAGAGAGAGAGAGATAGAGAGAGAGGGGGTCGGCGGCGGCTAGAGGGAAAAGAGAGGAAGAAAAGAGAAAGAAAAGAAGAAAAGGGAGAGGGCTTAGGGTTTTGACTCGCCCGAGCCAAAATGACATAGTTTTGGCTTGGGCGCGGTCAACCCGGCCTTCCCTGGTCAAACTTGTTTTTTTTTCCCTAGCCGAAACGACGTAGTTTTAACCAGAACTACAGTAAACCTCGCGTTTCTTCCCGAAACACATTTTATCTCCAACGAAAGCCGTACCCGCCATACTAACCAATTAATACTGATATAACCAAGGTAAAATAATTTATTTTCCTAGTCCAAAAGTCCAGAAATTCCTCAAGGATAAAATTGAAATAAAAATTCCAAAAATTCCAAAAATTAATTTATGAAAATTCGGGGCGTTACAGATAAACTCCTAGTGATTCTAGCTTGATGACTTATGCACATTAGTGGAGAGAAGAGGTAATGGGCCTACATATGAGGTATTGTTTTTCACTTTTCAATCTTTAATTGAATCCTTCAAATGGCAGAGGGAATGGAGGCCAGTTGCAGAATTATTCCTGTGATTTTTATAACAAAAACTACTGACAAAGAATTTGATTGGAATCGATGCAGTTTTGAAAGAAAATAAGAGGATGCTTGAGTTGGGACGTTACAAGGAAGAAACCAAGTGAAAATGTGATGCATTGGAATTGTCCTTACTTCCTTTCAAAATCATGCCTTCATTCTCTTCTTTTCTGTTTGCTTGAGGACAAGTGAAATCTTCAATTTAGGGTATTTTTATGCACATGAAATATGCATAGTTTTAGGCATGATTTTAGATGTATTTGATCTCAATTTATCATGATTATATGCCTTGCTTTGCAATATTTCATCATATTCTCTTAAATTCCATCCCTTACTATATGATTAGTGATTCTAGGTGCATCTCAAAGGATTTTGGAGATTTTACTAAAGAATTCGATGAAACAGCCTCTGCCACAGCCTGAGTCTGTTTCGAGCCTGTTGTTCATTGCAGAATCAGTAAAAGACCACGAACCTCCTCCAATCACAAGATATCCACTGGATTTCACTATCCTTGCCTTGGTCCACAAAACCTCCATGCCACCACACCAATCGCAAGAGAAGCTGGAATCAATTGCAAAGAAGAGTCAAAAAAGATTGCAAACAGGCCCACCTTGCTCAGCCTGTGGAATCCGCAGATAACCAGAAAAGCAAAGAAAGAATATAAGAGCTTCGCCACTTGCAGAGCTTCGTCACTTGCAGAACTTTCTACCCTGCAATCATAACCTGAGCATTTCAGAAGATTTTCTGTGTGGGGAAAGAGGAAGTAATCATTTTACCCAAAGAATATTGCACTTAAAGAACTATTTTCCTCCCCAAAAGTCTTCTAAACCTACAAATCTGAAGGATTTAGCCTATCGGCACACTTCTCCTGGCGTCTTATCCTGAGGAACATGATGGGCAATTGAAAACCAACTTGCCCAACTCCCATACCTTCCAGCAAGTGGGAGAAGAGAGAAGAAGAGGATCCGCACCTATAAATAGGAAGAAGGAAGAAGAACTGGGCATCGAATTACTCAATCGATCAAACACCCATAAACTTGTAGAAGTTTTGGAACAAGGGTTCAAAGGGAACACGATTCTGCAGCCTATTCTAGGTAGAAATCATGTTGTCCCTAACCTCCAGTTTGTTCTAATCCTTATGCTAACCTTTACCCACATTGATCTAGTAATTCGGATTATGAACTAAACAACCCCTCTTAGGTTGAAGGGGTGTAGCATGTCTCAGTTTTTATTGTAGTAGATTGCTCATCTTATGTTCTTAACCCAATTTCTTGTTTTGGTTGTTGCAAACTTGCTCCATATCTGAGTCTTGATCAAACCCATGCATGATTACAGGTAGCTAGGTGAAGGACCAAAAGGAGAAACCACAATTGCTAGAACAACAACAACCAACTCTTAGTTTCTGGCTTTTGACAGATGTTAGGAATTAATTGAGGAATTAGTCCGATACTAAATCTTAATCCCCTTAGTTTGACCGATGTGAAAGCATTAGGATGAGTGAGAATCTTGGGAGGCACTTGTGAGTGAAAACAAGTGGGTGCAGTATAGGTCGAGAGCGCCTGCAAGAACCAATCTTTATAATCGATTTTTGTGTTGTCGATAGACTCAACAAATGCTCAGCCTGTTGCAGTACAGTCGAGAAGATAAAACCATTTTAATATGATTCTTAATTGACTATTGAGAAGTCTATTTTAATTAAGTAGCAGCTTGGTGAAGGACCGAAAGGAGAAGTCAAGTGTGCTAGACCAACAATAGTCAGCCTTCACTCCCTAGCCGTTCGAAAGAAGATAGGGAGAGACTGTGGGTACTTAGCACCAACACTAAACTTCACCCCTAAGTGGACGTTTATTCTAGTGACAGAGGGTAGATGGAAGCTCGGGGAACTATCAAAAAGATCAAAAGCCGTTGGTAGTACACTAGGTTGGGAGCCCCTTCAAGACATCTTATTAAACACAGGGCGTCGACAGGCTCAGACTGTTATGATGTTGTTGAGCAATTTAGAGCATAAAAGTATGGCATGTGAACCCTGGATGCCTGAGACTTCACTAAATCTGATCTTTTCCTACTTCAACTCTGCTGTTACGTTTATTTTATTACTCAGTTTACGTTTCAATTATAATTCACCCAAAATCTGCTTCTGTTTAATTGTTCAAGCCTAATTCATCTAATAAAGAAGTAACAAGCTCAACTTAGTCCCTGCGGATACGACCTTAATAAAGTACTACAACAATCCTATGCACTTGTAGGAACCTGTTGCGAATAGCACACATCAAATTCGTTACCAATCTCCTCACACAACTGGTTCCACTCCTAGTTGGCGCACGGGGCAGAGGTGAAACCCTTTGATCTTTATCTCCGGCTTGTCGTCCTCTCCTTCTGAGCCACAATCGAGTGCACAACAATCCACATCTCCCTTCGACTTGATACTTTTCACCAACCCCTCCAGTGCCTTGAGCCCTCTTTTGTCATCCACGATTTCTTGTGTCACTGAATCATCGTCGACGACCACCACATCATTCTTCTTGTGAACACCCAATTTTGACCCACTAATATTCTATTAATTTGAATTATAGATATATTTTTGACTGTGGATTAATGAGATGATTTAATCCTAGGTTGGAATGAGTTTATCATTTATCTTAGTAGAATATTAATATTTTGTTATTTTTGAATTTTAATATATTTTGCTTAGGATTATTGAGATGATTTAATTCTGAGTTTAAATATATTAAGGCCTGATTTCAATAAAATAGGGGTATTTTATTGATTTAGGCTTTTATTTATTTTGAACCTTTTTGAGATGATTTTGGTTTGAAATAAGTTAAGAGCCTGGACCAATAGAATATGGACCCTCCAGCAATCTTAGCCCATAAAAAATACAGAGTTTAGCAGCCTTTTAATCCAATTTTTTGTGGAAATTCAGATTAAAATTATTCCTTATTTATTTTTGGTGTTTTATGGTAATTAGAGTGGAGTAGAGAGAAAGAAAAGAAAATAGGAAAAGGGGTAAGGGTCGGCTACAAGTTAGGGTGGTTTCTGGAGCAGAAAATAGGCAAAAAATTGATAAGAAAGGGCGTGAGAATCAAGTAGGATCGAATTAAAGAGGATCGGGCCAGAAAACGAAAGAACAAACATAGAAATAGGCACCGGTAGACATGGAGACATGACCGCCAACACCTGGCGGGCTTCACAATATCACCGCCACCACTTTGTGGTCGTTGCGAGATGACCGTCGGGGCTGGGCGGACGTATCTCCTAGTTTCGACAGTTTTCTTCTTTTTTCCTATTCTCTTGATTCTGGATATCTACCGCTGGATCTAGAGATTCAATCCTGACCTTTAGATCAAGACCACGTCCAGGCACCCTAAACACATAAATAGGAGCCTCCATTCCCTCTCAAACACACAGAATTTCTCTCTTCCCCCTCTCTACACACATAAGCATAGGTGCTTGAAAGAATTCTCTCTTTCGAAGCTTAGAAACCCTTGTAAGGGTTGAGGTTCTAGAGAAAATTCATGGAGAGGAGTAGCTGCAAGGTAGCAGTGAGAGAAGATCAAGAGAAAGGTAAGAAGGAGGTGGATCAAAGCAAACTATTGAAGGAAAAAGATTATTCCCGAGAGGAAAATTCTAGTGTGAGTAGTCCCCGAAGAATCACGATATCTAGAGATATAGACGTCAATTTGCTGTGATCTTGGTGTTTGTCGAAAGTTGAGAGAGAGATCTACAAGTTTGCTGTTGACGCTAGACGTTGATTCAACATCCTCTTGCATCAAATTCCTGCTTGAAACCGGGCCAAAATTCTGTTAAGAAGTGGTAAGTGCACAGGAATTAGAGGAGGACTTCAAGAGGTAATCCGTTCTGATTCTCTTGCTGATCGATTGCTGTTAACGTACTGTTATGATGAAAATGATAAGATGTGATTGATATGTGATGCATGTAAGAACTACGTGAGCTTTGAACCCATGACAAGGGGTACGTAGACAGTTTATAGTGGTTGAAACACAAGCTCAATTTTATTTTATTTTATTTTTATTTTGTCTTCAATTTTATTTTGTTGTGTTTGTTGTTGCATGAGACGTGCATTGATCGTTAATTGCAGATTATTTCACCCAAACATGGATGGGTGTCTAACACCTTGCCATCCGTGACGAACCCCCGGTGCCTAACACCTTCACTCCTACACATCATCATTCGTGTCACCACCTAATGAAAAAAATAAAAAAATGACTTAGTCTTTTTTTTTTTTGAGAAATAATGACTTTATTAGTCATGATACACATGATACACAGGGAAAGTAGCAATTCTGGAGTAGAGTAACCTATAACGTTCTATAATCTATAACTTAACAATATTAGTGTAACAATTTTTTTTGTGCTGTGTCAAAATTGTGGGGAAGTGTACTTTTTAACCATACTATCAACACTAAAAGTCATAAAGATGAAAGGGAGATTTAGCCTGTTGGCATCAAAGTCTTCGGGCCACCGAGGCCACCCAGGTTCGAGTCCGGGTGCACGCGAGATTTATTAGGATATGATTAGAATGGAGTTAGGGTATATATAGATATATTAGGGAAGCATGGGGCTCAGACGGTCCCTGCCTGCCACAATTAATGAGGCATAGGTTGTGATTAATCATATATATACTTGCATTGTTTTTGATAGGGATTAATCATATATACTTATTTCTAGCCAATAAAACAATATCTTTGTGTTGGGGTTACACCTTCACAATTTTGTAGAGAAATGTTGTGCTAAAGGCGTTGGTTATCTTTTACACAAAGGAAAATAAAAAACAAAAAAGAACAGAAGAGACTTCACATGATCCAACCGAAGTATCCTATTAGCATTACATTTTTGGTTTCAAGTTTCTAACATTGTCAAGAGATAATTATTTTTTAAAAAAATACTTGTGAGGGATCATTGGACTCATTACTACCAAAAAAAAACTGCCGATTTGCAAGGGATTTTTGCCCCTCACAATTGTAACGGAATTTGTCAGTAATGAGTACAAGTGGTGTTCTATTAAAAGAAACATTCCATCGCAAAAATATGGAAACGAATTTTGTGAGGGATTTCAAATCACTTATAAGTTTCTCCATCAAAATTCTACGGCAGACACCTGTCTATTCTTATGAGGGACATTCGTATTACTATTCATGAGGGAAGAATGATTTCTCGAGAACGATGGACAAAAAAATTCTGACAAAAACCTTCTACTACTCGTATTATTTGTGAGAAGAAAATAATCCCTCGCAAAGAAAATGAAACTATTTGCGAGAAAAAAAAAATTAATCCCTTGCAGATATTGTGAAAAGAATCCTATTAAATTTTTCCCAAGCAAAATGCCCCTCGCGCCAAAATTTTCTATCAAAACATCTCTTCCCCCACAATATCCCTAAACAATGTTTCGGGTTTGAGGATGTAAAGAACGCCCTTTTATTCAGATTAAAATCCCTTCCCTCACTTACTACTGTACGTTAACCCCTCATAATTCTAAGGAAAAAAAAAACACACAAACACACACCCACACCTAGGGATGGCAATGGGTCGGGGTCCCCGCGGGGGAAGGTTCCCCACCCCCACCCCCGTTTTCGAAATGTTCCCCCGTCCCCATCCCCATTCCCCGTTCGGGGAGAAAATTGCCGCCATCCCCGTTCCCCGCGGGGAATCGGATCCCCACGGGGACCCCATTCCCCAATTTGATAGATAAAAATTAGTAAAATATACATTTATTAAAAAGTAACCAAAGCTAACTTATAAATAAATTTAATTGTTTTGGATTACATGATTCAAAATATAAGACAAGAAAATTAAAGATTGTTACTAGTTCATTGTCTTTACTCTTGATTACATACTAGAATACTAAAATAAAATCCGCATTCAACTAACTCAACAATTGCATCTCAAAACTTTTGCCTACTCCCCAATTCTAACTTATTGGTTAATCGGATAATGACTCAAGGGCATTTTTGTATAATTGCTTATTTCGGGGTCCCCGTGAGTCGAGGGGAGCATTCCCCGCCCCCATTCCCAAATTCTCCACGGGGCCAAAACGTCCCCCGTCCCCACCCCCGCGGGGGGAAAATTGCCCCCATCCCCGTTCCCCATTTAGGGATTCCCCACGGATTCCCGTTAACAGACACCCATTGCCATCCCTACCCACACCCTGGTTCTGAACCCCTATAGATCAACCTCCGCCACTACCACCCCCATCCTTCCCCGCGTCCCTCGCTTCCTCCCCAATCCCATCCCCTTCCCTCCATCCTTCGCCGCCGCCCATCCCCACTGTCTCCCACAATAGCTCCCAAAATCTGTCCGCATCACTCCCCGCGCAAGTCGAGACTGCCTCAACCTTTCCTTGTCCCCGCCGCAGCCAAAGGTCGCTTGTCAAATCGCAGCCCTTCCTCTGCAATTGGGAGAATTTCTGCCGCCGGTGAAGGAATACAGAAGAGGGAGCTGGACCCGGTATCGTACTCGCCGACGCTACTGCCTTCCAGTGAGTCGCCCTCTCCCTCTCTCTCTCTCTCTCTTCTTCCTTCTACCCTTTGTCTTGACTGAGCACTCATGGTGTCTGAATTGAATCAATCGATTTGTGTTTTGCTTATACCATGTTTGAGTTTACATTTAATTAAGATTAATTTCAGCACCCAAACCACAAACCACCTGCACTTCATCTCAGCAGAACCCTTCTTATTTTCCTCAGCATCTTATTTCACTGCTTTCTTCTCCCTCTTCTGGGTAAGTTTCAGTCAAACTGTCAGCTGCTCCTCTTTGCAGTTGTCGTAAATTCTGGGTCTGGTCTACTCTGTCCCTTTTCCCGTTTTATGGGCTTTCTTGATTTTGATTGTTTTACCATACTTTGTGGGTTTAACTGCCATGCTCACAAACCAAAATTATAATAAAATCAAGATTATGTCCTTAAAATGAAACCCTTTTTCGATTGACTAGAGTTGAATTCTTTATTAGTTGGCATGGCTGGTGGTTTGATTTGGATTGCTTGTTTGGTTTCTGAATTTTGCTGTAGAAACTCAAGTTTAACAAGTGCCTCGGATTTCACTGTGGTCCATAGATATAATACTTACGCACACCAGCCAATCTCGGATGACTGCTGAAAATAAGGAAGGTTTTGCTGGGATTAATCATTTACTTTCATTGTTTTTTATAGGGATTAATCATACTTATTTCTAGCCAATAAACCACTATCTTTGTGTTAGGGTCACTACCTTCACGTTCTCCAGTCTCCCCATCTCAAGTTTCACTCCCTATTTCTACCTCAAAAACTAAAAATCTTCAGTCTCCACTACAAGCTTATTAAGGATCTCAAACTACCAGATTCTTGTCCCTTAAACAACTATTGCTGTAAGTTTTCTGATTGATTTTACTCTTAGTTTATGTGCAATTTCTTAGTGGCGATGCTCTATGTGATTGGTTTATCTCTTTTCTTGGTTTTAATCTTTTTTTTTTCTATTAGTTTCTGGATTTAATCTCTCTAGATAATTGATTTGCTTCCTCTCCTCTAAGTATAGCCTCAACATTACACGATTACACGATTTTTTTGTAGAACTAACACCACAAAGAAAACCGGGCACTATGAAGACAACTTCCTTGATAATGACCATCTTGGTTGCTGCATACTGTAAGTGGGTTACTTACTGTTTTACTACTTGTATGTTTATATGTGTTAAATGTCCTAACTCACGAGAGTGATTAATAAACCATACAAATTTTTGTTACAGGTGCACCAATAATTGAGATCAATGCTAGGGAAATTGCTGATCGTGTAGCCACTCAAGCTGTTGGTGATGCTTCTGTGATTTATCCCAATAGACGAATCTGTGTTAATGACGAGGATTGCGATGTGTTGTGTCCTCCTATTTATCTTGATAATGAATGTATTGGAGGCAAATGTTTTTGTCAGTAGTTTTTACTCATCATTAGATGGAATAAAATTTTTGTTTTATATGATAGTTCAGCTCCATTTCTTTTTTCCATTGACACAAATTATAATATTAATATCTTGTGTGAAACTATTGGGTTGAGGTAATCAAATTATATTTTCTCTTTCTGTCGGAAGAAGAAAAAAAAAGAAAAAAAATCTTTTTACGCTGAAAACTTTCTAATATTTTTCGTCTTGATTTAAAAGCTGTCTAATATTTTAATGAGGAAAATTGTAGTACTTCTTTTTCGTACATATGGAAAGACTTTAGAGCCAAAGAATTATAGAAGAAAACGATATTTTTTTGGTTGGAAAGGTGGCTCAAGGCCTGTAATTAAGATTAAGGAACTGGTACAGAACATAGCCGAGCTACATGCTCAGCATCATCCGACAATAAAGATAAACAACTGGAGGCGAATCTAAGTGATGAATACCAATGGCATAAGAGAAACCTAATGGCATAAGAGAAACCTAGATTAGCTAAGGAGTCAACAACCATATTCGCTTCCCTGTAGACGTGAGAGAGGGCCACATCTCAGTCCTGCTGCAATCGGTGGCGAATGGTGGAAACAAAAGATGAAGATTCAGGGCTAACACTCGCCTGGCCAAGGATCATGTCAACAGCCACTTTTGAATCCGACTCAACGAGTAGGGTTCGAATCCCGGAGCACTTCACCGCGTGTTATGCGAGACGATGCATGATGAAAGGCTCCATCAACATTGACAATGACGGATACATCTTTAAAAAAATATTTTTGACAGTGGAAGTCACATAGACAAAATACATAACAAAGCGCAAATAACAAAAAAAAAAAAAATTTAAAGATGTAAATAAAAAGACTGTTGGATTTAATGGACATTCTTCAAAAAAATAATTTAATTAACTTTGTATTTGTGTATACAGAGAGTTAGAGTTAGCAGTATAGTGAGGAAATTAACTTTTCAGTGTCTCCAAATCTTCTTTTTACATCTTGTGGATTTCTTAGAGGGCAATCCATATCACCCAGAATCATTGTGTTTTTTTGGTAATGCAAGTGATTTTGCGTTTTAAAAAACGTGGAGTCAATCACAAGATTTAAATATTACTCCAATTATAAAATGTTAATCGTAACATTTGATTTTAGCACTCAAATTACAAATAACTTACCTTAGATAAACTATGCTTTTGTTTTTTTTTTTTAAGGAAAGAAAGACCATGCTATTGGTTAGCAAAGTAAATAATTTTAAATTTGGTTTATTAGATTATTATTTAATTACACATGTTAAGAAAAATATATTTTTACTATGAAATATATTTTTGCCTACACTAAAAATTATTTCTTGATCCGTCCCTGATTACATTGAGTTTCCACCAACCTTCTCCCGGTGAAGACCAACTGATATGGCAAGGAATTCTAGTCGGAGTAAGCACACGCAAAGCTTCCATCCTGTTAAAGCTCGTAGTGAAGTTAGCCACCTGGTGTAACACAAACTGGCTAGATCACTACAAGAAATTTGATAATAGAAGACGGATATTTTTCGTCTCTAATAATCAATTTTCGTCTTCAAAAGAAGTAGGAGACAAAAAAAATTCGTCACGAGGTTCGTCCCTAGATCCTCGTCGCTAAAGGGTATAGTGACGAAATAAGCAGTTTCGTACCTAATAATTTTACCTTTTGTAGACGAAATTTGGGTACATCCCTAAAACTATCATTTTAGGGATAAAAATATTCGTCATCGAAAGGTAATATTTTATGTCACTAATATGTCGATTATATCACCAATCCCTTCACACTGAGTTATAGAAAAATTGTTTTGGGGACATAATTAATATTTAGTGTGGCGTCACTAATGTAATTAATTAAGAAACAATATATTTCCTAATTTATAATGATATATTTTCTAATTTATATTTCCTAATTTGGAGAAGATATATTTCCTATTCTGTAAATGATATATCTTCTGATTTATAGTGATATATTTCCTGATTTATATTCCCTAAATTGGGGAAGATGTATTTCTTCATTTATAAACATATATTTCCTAATTTGGGGAATATATATTTCCTAATCTGTGAATGATATATTTCTTAATCTGTGATTAATTTGGAGACAATAAATTAGGCACACCTGTTTTCGTCACTACTGTAATAAATTTGGAGATGATTCATATATGAAATATGTAACAAGCAATTTCACCCAAAATACATTTAAACATTCAACATTCAACATAGTATTTTAATCACAAAATTCTAATTTATAAAATACATAAAAAAGATACATCATTTGTTTACTACCAATACATTCTCTCAAATTCTATAACCTATCTTGTAAATCTCTA
>JAKUCV010005205.1:33267-74115 GCA_028386065.3 Turnera subulata
GTAAAAAATTACAACTATTTTCCTTTCTAGTTCAACATGCTTTTCCTTCTAAACTGATGCTAATAATTTTATGTAAATATGTAAGTAAAATATCTAACGTTTACCTCTATACATAATGTCTTATTTTATAAATATTTCTCTATTTTTAATTTATCTTTTGCACCCCTCAGCAAAGAATTTTTTTCTATTTAATTTTTATGTTAGAAAAATTTAATAAATAATGCATTATCTTAATATGCAAGAAAAATATCTATATTTACCTCTATACATAATGTCTTATTTTCTAACTATTCCTCTATTTTAAAATTTATCTTTTACACCGCAAACAAAGATTTATTTGCTAGTTAGTTTTTATATTAGAAAAATTTAATAAAATTATTGTATACGTTAATTAAAATAGTTGATGTTACTATATTATTATTGCCTTTTCATATTAAATTATACAGTAAATCTATTACTCATAGAGAATTTGTAAACTTATTTACCTTTACCTAATTTTTGTTTCCGTCACAAAAAAATTAGCTAATTCGACGTTTATTGGTGATATTTTATATTTCGTAGACGATATATTCTTTTTCGTCATTAAAATTTTCCCTCCATTTTCTTGCACCAAAACTTTTTTGTTCCAAATTTTAAATGATGAATTTATGTGGCAATTATAATTTTGTCGCCAAATAGAATGTTTGGAGACGAAATTATAACTATTTGTGATAATAATACTTACGCAGGTGGTCCAGCATGCTGCGGCCCCTTAACTCACACGTCCCGGGTTTGATCCGGAGAAACGTGAAGGTATGGAAAATGAACCTGTTGGGAGTGGTTAAATATGTTGGACCCCGCTCGTGGTCTTAGGCTAAATGCTCGGGAAGCGAGATTGGGTGTCGAGCCACGGATGAGATTAGTCTGGCTTGTCGAGCTGGGATACTCATTAGTATCAAAAAAAATAATACTTACGCCATAAAATTGAAACACATTGGTGACATACTTTGTCTTATCGTCTCCAAAATATTTTTGGGAGACGGATTTTGGAAACGTCATTAAGAAAATGTCACCTATCTTCCAAAATTTTTTTTTCTCCAACAAGTGAATTTTGGAAACATCATCAAGAAAATGTCACCATTCTTTCAATAGGAAATATCATCAAGAAAATGTCACTTATGCCAAAATTGATTGAAAATTGACGAAAATATTTTAACCGTCATGGTTGTTATTGTGTAATGATGCAAAAATTGCGTCATCTATAATCCAATTATTGGTGACGTGTTATAATTCGTAGATTAAGTAATTCTATTCGTCACTAAAATTTTTCTCTCCATGTCTTGACGCCAATAAAATTTGGCTCCAATTTATTAGTGACGAAATAGGGTGACGATTTTGATTCTTGTCACCAAATAATATTTTTGGGGACGGAATGTCAATTACTTGCGATGAATTGTCCTTGTCACCAAAACGTTTTACATCGGTGACATATTATCCTTTTTTCATCACCAAAAAACCATTTTAGGAGACGAATTCCAGAACGTCATCACAAAAAATGTCTCCTATAATTGAATTTGTTGTAGTGGATAAAGGATGTAAGTCATCCGAGTTAGAGAACTCCAAGGCATTCCTCTGCTTCGAAACCCACCAAACTGGAGTGTCATAAGTCACCGCCCGACGAGTAACCATCAATATAACGCCCTTTTGACGCAATGTTCCAGTACAACCACTGTTGCAGAGATAGCTGGAAAAACTGTCGCTCGTGGGGCGGGGAATCAACTCCCTCCAGAACACTGGCACCGAATTGCAATCCCTAAGAGCATGGAGGATAGTTTCCTACTGACAAACACACCTCGGGCATTGATTATGTTGGTCAGGAGGAAACTATCCTCCATGCTCTTAGGGATTGCAATTCGGTTCCTGTATTCTGGAGGGAGTCAGGAAAACGATTTTGACAGCAAGAAAATTCTATTCTAACAGCTAGCGCTCGGAGTTGATAAACATTAAATATCAATCTATATATGAACTTTTGGGTAACAGAATTTCCCTCCCTAAATCTATATATTAATAAATTCAAATTTATTAATAAATTCAGGGCTCTCTATGCAGCTGTGTACTTACCCAAAAGAAATCTTTGGCCGATATTAAGAAAAGAAAAAAGAGTAGAAAAATTTTTGGCCTCTCTTACCATCATATTTTCAACATCTAATTTACTTGACCATTTGAGTTTTCAAGAATATTGAAACAAAGATGTATTCATGCCTTTCTACAACCAAAAGTTAGATGACTGCCAAGCTTTTCCTTTTAAAGAAAGATGGTAGAGGATTTGTTGTTGCGAACTTATTTTCCATTCATTAATTGAACAACAAAATATCTTTCTTACATGATAATGGATTGCAATATTGCATCTTACTGTAATTATATCTACATTTATAAACTCAAATGAATGCATGAGTTATTTTCAATAGGACTAATGATATTTTTCATGCCTATGTTTTTCCAGTTGGACATTTTTTATCCCTCTGTTTCAAAATGCATATTATATACACACGCATATACATATACATATATATGTATATGTGTACATATATATGAATATACTAAATTTTTACGATATAGATAAACTATTTATAAACCAATTTATTAGGTTCAAAAACCTAAATTAATAATAAATCTAAACAACCTATCCGATCATTACTTTGACTATACAATAGAATTCTAAATGTATTTATTAATTTTGTAAACCTACATATCAGGTATATTTATTTATTATGTCCATAAATCGAAACTAACTATAAATATATATATTAAATTTATACAATGTATCTAGACTATTTAAGAAACCTACCAATTATGTTCAAAAATCAATAATAAATATATACAACCTAATACATAAGATTTGATCCTTACATTGTATATATACAATAGGGTCCTAGAATCTAATTATTAATTTTATAAACATTTGTAAATAGTCCAAATACATTGTATAAATTTAATATATATATATATTTATAATTAGTTTCAATTCATAACCTAATAAGTAAAATATATGTATTGATACGTAGGTCTATAAATTTAGTAAGTAGATTTGGAATGCTATTACATAAAGACAATGTAAGGATCAAATTTGGGTTGGATATATTTATTATTGATTCCGATTTTCAAATCTAATAAGTATGTTTTGTAAATAGTCCAAATACATTGTATAAATTTAATATATATATTTATGACTAATTTTTTATTTCTAACCTAATAAAAATATATGTAGGAGAAGAAAATAAAGTAAATTATGCATTGATTAATTGAGAGAAAAATAATTTTAAAAAACTAAATGCATATGCTGCTGGGTTGGCTCTTATGTATTTATATAGACCACAAGTGAAATTGGCCAATCTCTATTCTTCTTCACATTAATAGGCCATTGAAAGAATTAATAAGCTAAAAGCCACGTTACTTTAAAGGGACAAAAAAATAAGGAAAGAGATAATTAATTGGCTAGAGGCTACATACAAAGTAAATTTGGATTGATACAAGTTTTTCCTATATTTAATTCTATATTTTTTTCTATTTACCTTTAACTATTTATTATAAATGATATTTATATAGATTGTAGTGAAATTGGTCACTCTCTATTCTTCTTCACATTAATAGGCCACTGAAAGAATTAATAAGGCAGAAGCCATGTTACTTTTGTGCACAAAAAAAATAAGAGAAGAGAGGATTAATTGGCTAGAGGCTAGATACAAAATACCTTCGGATTGATGCAAGCTTTTCCTATATTTAATTCTATGCTTTTTCTATTTACCTTTAACTATTTATTATAAATGTGACTGGTGGTTTTATTTTATGATAAATTTTCACTCAAACCCTAATTCATGAAGCTGTCACGTGGCTTCATAGATTTACAGGAACAGGTTGAACTCTTATATATTTATCTAGATGGGCAAATGATACAGTAAAATTTTCAAAGTTTTGTGCTTTGGGTTTACCTTTCAAAAAAATCACTAAAGAAAATTAGTTGTTAAAAAAACATTTAAAATGAATTTTAAAAATAATTATTAAATAATTATTTAAACAATAGAAGCGTAAATATTATTTAATTGTCCGGATAATAATAAGAACATTTCTTAATTTGTGAATCTAATAGGTGATAATCTTTCCTTTTGTATATTTTGTTTTTATTTAATCAAATGTTTTTTACAATTAAAAAATTTGACACTTATTTTAGATTATGAATGTTCAGAAATGGGAATTAAGGGTTTCTTCTAGTATCCCAACTATTTAATTTTATGTGAATCGTGTACCCAAAATTTGGTATACCTCAGGCAGGTTTGCGGGCAGGTAGGCCACTGTAGGTCCAAAGTGGCTAAGAGAAGGGAGAATTAACCCTTTTACGCTTAATTGCCAATTTGACGTCACTAATGCCACGAGTCGCAATGCTAAGTGATGTCACATGAATTTTTAATGTGGGTCTTAATTTTTAAAACACAATGTGGCACCATTCATATGTAGACATGTGGCATCCATGCCCGGGTAACGGGCCGAAGTATACCATTAGTATACATTTAAACATTCGAGATATACTATCACCAATTTGTTTTACTATCATATGTGGCATAATTATAGAGGATATGGAATGAATGTGATATGATCAATGTAATTAAACCCGAACCTTAGGTTGACCCGTTCGGGCCATTTGGTCTCGACTTTTAGGTAAAAGTGGTCAAACCTTGGTTCAATCAAAAATTTACAATGAAATCATTGACTTAGAGAACCAATCAGGTCATGGTTATCCGGGTTCAACCAATCGTGCCAATCCAGGTTTAATAACACTTGATATGATATATTAACTGTTCTTAAATGAAGGATGGTTATTCATAACACTGTAAGTAACCGGGTATGCAAACTTGACAATCAAAATGCAGCGAAAAGACCCGGTACTCATGGAGGATCAATGTGAAACAGAGTAAACCGAATAACAAAAAAACGTACCTAGAAATGGTTGAGATCTTTCACTCAACTGTTTAGTTGAATCAGCAAAAACCAGACAGCAATCCTGCTCCTCTACAGTATCCACACGAATCGTCGATAACTAACCGAAAATCGTCTCACGATTACCAACCCGAGCACTCCCAAACAACAGTGCTAGCTGCAGATTTCTGGGAGCTAGAACTTGTGTTTTTGGTGTTTTCTTTCTTTCTCAAAGAAAAGGGGTGTGTGTGTGTGTTCTTACAAGTTTAAAAAACTCAGAATGCAAGCTCAAGATAATCTGATTACCCATCTCCACTAATACATAAAGTAATAGAGACAATGGCCAACATAATGGCCAATATAATGGTCCACCAATTATCATGACTTTGATTCCCATTATCTTGTCTACCACTAATGCATTATCATATATCAACACATCACAGCACTAATTCTGGTTCAATAATTCAGACAATTAGTGAACCAAAACGACCCTAGTCCAACCACAGTCAAACCATGGTCCAACCCCTGGTCAAACCACGGTCCAACCATGGTTCAACCACCAGCTCGAATCAATAGTTCTAAGTGTGTGACCCTGTAGGCACTTGTAACGTTTGGCAATAATTGTAAACTCATTTAAAATTATAAACAATGAGCGGCGTCTAGCAACACATCATTGCTATCTAAAACGACAAGATCGGTACTGATTCATTATGCCTCGTGACATGTCATCGTCCTTTCGTCCCATTATCAAGATC
Organism: Turnera subulata; assembly: GCA_028386065.3. Taxonomy (NCBI): domain Eukaryota; kingdom Viridiplantae; phylum Streptophyta; class Magnoliopsida; order Malpighiales; family Passifloraceae; genus Turnera; species Turnera subulata. Next base: position 38,973 of record JAKUCV010005205.1, read on the forward strand.
AAACACGAGACATGGAATACGTCAATCTCGTATAAGTTTAATCTAAGTTTCTTGATCCCCAAGTTAACTATGTAAAACGGATACTAATGATATCACCATATCACATAATCCGAGCATGGTCATGCATTTACAGTTCAACTCTATCAAGAGGCCCATCTGATAATATACCCGTTATAAGGATTCGACGAATCCCATCTTAGTCATACAAAACCCACTACACATTATATCATATACCCAATGATTACACTAAGGTCTACTCAGTTACGAATAGCCAAGAGTAATATCAAAGTATATGACTCACATGTTGGGAACCTTGATGATCTCAGGTCTAAGGACAATACATATAAGAACCACTAATGATAATCATATAACGTTCCATGTAGTGTTCTTATGTTGGGTCGGTCCAGTCCACAAGTTCTCTAACTTGTGCCCGTATGTAGAATTCATATCTCATATAATTCTCAACATACGCTAGTCTTAGTTTATTATTACAATCCACCCATAATAATAATCGACTAGGGACATTTAAGAATATAAAATATTCTAGGGTTATAAATATGTGCAAGCGTTTATCTCATAAACATATTTGTTGGAATAACCTTAATGTATTTATATGACTATGTACAATCATCCATTGATTGGCTTTTGGGCATATTACACTAATAATCTCCCACTTGCACTAAAGCCAATCATCCATGTATCTAATACCAATAGATGCAGTATGACCATCACGCTTCTGCTGTGTGAGCGGCTTAGTCAATGGATCTACTACATTGTTCTCAGAAGGAACTTTGCACAGCCTGACATTGCCTCTATCAATGATCTCTCTATTAAGATGATAGCGTCGGAGTATACGTTTGGATCTCTGGTGGTATCTAGGTTCTTGAGCCTGTGCGATTGTCCCATTGTTGTCACAATAGAGCTCAATCGGACTGTCAATACTAGGAACCACACCAAGTTCAGTTACGAACTTCTTAATCCAAACAGCCTCGTTCGCCGCATCTGAGGCAGCTATGTACTCAGCCTCAGTTGTAGAGTTGGCAACTGTCTCCTGCTTTGAACTTTTCCAGCATACAGCACCACCTCCAAGACAAAACACATAACCTGACTGCGATCTAAACTCATCCCTGTCAGTTTGGAAGCTAGCATTTGTGTAACCCTTTACAATAAGCTCATCAACGCTTCCGTATACAAGGAATGCATCCTTAGTCCTTCTCAAGTACTTAAGGATGTTCTTAACCGCTGTCCAGTGACTTTCACCGGGGTCAGATTGATATCTGCTTGTGACACTCAAAGCATATGCGACATCCGGTCGAGTACATAGCATGGCATACATGATAGATCCTATTGCAGATGCATAAGGGATCTTACTCATCCGCTCTCTCTCCTTAGATGTACTAGGACATTAATTCTTTGAGAGAGATATGCCATGTGACATGGGCAAGAAACCTTTCTTGGAATCTTGCATGCTAAACCTCTTTAGCACTTTGTCAATATATGTACTTTGACTTAGCCCAAGAAGCCTTTTGGATCTATCTCTATAGATCTTTACACCTAGCACGTAGGCAGCTTCTCCTAAGTCCTTCATTGAGAAATTCTTTCCTAACTAAGTCTTTACAGACTGTAGTGTTGGAATATCATTCCCAATGAGAAGAATGTCGTCAACATACAATAACAAAAAAATGATAGTGCTCCCACTAACCTTCTTGTAAACACATGGCTCATCTTCATTTTTAATGAAACCAAACTGTTTGATTACTTCATCAAAACGAAGATTCCAACTCTTAGAAGCTTGCTTTAATCCATAAATGGATCTTTGCAACTTGCATACCTTGTTAGCATTTTCTAGAGTGACAAAACCTTCATGTTGTGTCATGTACACATCCTCTAAAAGATTTCCATTAAGGAAAGTGGTTTTGACATCCATTTGCCATATCTCATAATCATGGTATGCTGCTATTGCCAATAGAATCCGGATGGATTTAACCATGGCAACTGGTGAGAAAGTTTCATCATAGTCAATACCATGAACTTGTTTGAAACCTTTCGCAACCAATCGCCCTTTAAAGGTTATCACATTACCATCTATGTCGGTCTTTTTCTTAAAGACCCACTTGCACCCAATAGGTTTTACCCCTTCAGATGGATCAACCAAGGTCCATACCTTGTTTTCATACATGGATTCCATCTCTGAATTCATGGCTTCTAGCCACTTTTTAGAGTCTGGACCCGTAATAGCCTGCTGATAGGAAGTGGGCTCATCCTCTTCTATGAGATCACGTCTCCAGTATGAGTCATAAGAAATCCATATCTCTCAGGCTCATGCCGAGTCCTATCAGACCTACGTAGTCAATGTGTTACAGGCACAGGTTTTTCACCCACAACATCTGGTTTATGTCCTTGTTCCATCTCAGCCTCTATACCTCGAACTTCTTCGAGTTCTATTTTTCTCCCACTGATCTTTCTAGAAATGAATTCTCTTTCTAGAAACATAGCAGTACGAGCTACAAGCACTTTGTGCTCTGTGGGATTATAGAAATAATATCCTTTAGTTTCCTTAGGATATCGAACAAAGAGGCACTTGACGGATTTAGGGCCGAGTTTATCTGATGCTTCTCGTCTCACGAAAGCCTCACAATCCCAGATCCTCATAAAAGACAAATTGGGACGCTTCCCTGTCCATATCTCATATGGTGTCTTTTCAACCGATTTAGATGGAACATGGTTAAATGTAAAGGCAGCACTTAATAATGCATGTCCCCAAAAATAAGAAGGAAGGTCAGCTTGACTCATCATAGAACGAACCATGTCTAATAAAGTTCTATTCCTCGTTTCAGATACACCATTCCATTGAGGCGTACTTGGTGGAGTAATTTGTGATACAACACCCCATTGCTTTAGATGATCAAGAAAATCTCGGTCTAAGTATTCACCTCCTCGATCAGATTGAAGCATTTTAATACTCTTGCCGAGTTGATTCTGTATTTCACTCTTGAATTCTTTGAAATTTTCAAAGGATTCTGACTTGTGTTTCATAAGATACACATAGCCATATCTACTGTAATCATCAGTAAATGTAATGAAGTACTGAAAACCACCTCTACCCTGTGTTGACATAGGTCCGCATACATCAGAATGTATAAGACCTAACAAGTCCGAAGCTCTTTCACCTTTACCAGCAAAAGGAGCCTTCGTCATTTTGCCTGATAAACATGACTCACATGTCTCATATGATTCAAAATCAAATGAGTCTAAAAGTCCATCTTTATGGAGTTTAGAAATACGACTCTCGTTTATATGGCCCAATCGACAATGCCAGAGATAGGTTTCATTAGAATTGTTTAATCTAACCTTCTTTGTATTAATGTTATAGATTCGTGTTTCTAGGTTTAGAACGTACAAACCATTGCTCAAATATGCACCACCATAATAAATATCATTGAAATAAATAGAACAACAGTTGTTTTTTATTACAAATGAAAAACCTTTCTTGTCCAGACAAGAAACAGAAATCAAATTCCTGCTTATGGTAGGAACATAATAACAATCTTCAAGTTCTAAAACGAAACCACTCGGTAAGGGTAGATGGTAAGTCCCTACGGCTAATGCAGCAACTCTTGCTCCATTTCCAACGCACAGGTCTATCTCTCCCTTTGCTAACCTTCTACTCTTTCTCAGTTCCTGCACATTTACAAAAATGTGAGAACCACATCCGGTATCTAATACCCATGATGCAGAGATACAGATATTAGCTTCTATAAAAAAAAAACCGAAGTGGAAGTCTTACTTCCCTTCTGTTTCTTCACCTCTTCAAGGTAAACAGGGCAGTTACATTTCCAATGGCCAGGTTTGTTGCAATGGAAACATTGTCCTTCCTCTGCAATACCACCTTTGGGTTTCAGCACATGGGAACAAGAAGATGCACATGCACCAAACTTTTTGGCACATTTCTTCTTCTTGTAAAACTGGGCTTTACCCTTTCCTTTGCCTTTTCCAACCATCAAAATATTGTTGGATTTGTTTGCCTTCATTTGTTGCTCAACTGTTCCCAGCATGTTAAGCAACTCAGACAAAGATTTGTCAAGATGATTCATATTGAAATTCATGACAAATTCGCTGTAACTATCCAGCAACGATTGTAGGACAAGATCAACAACCAACTCCTTTTGCAAAGGAAAACCTAGACCTTCAAGGCTCTCAATGTATCCAATCATTTTAAGCACATGAGGTCTCACCGGTGATGACTCAGTCATCTTGCAATGGAACAATGCCTTAGAGGTCTCATACCTCTCATGCCTTGCTTGCTCTTCAAAAAGCATTTTCAGGCTTATTAACATGGACTCTGAGCTTCAGAAGCAACATGAGAACTTGGGTGCGTTCGATCAAGTTCTCATGTTGCTTCTGAAGCTCAGAGTCCATGTTAACAAGCATAAGGCATGCAACATCCAATACATCATCAACATGCTTCTTGTAAGCATCTCTTCCGGCCTATGAGTATTAGGCGCCGATTCATTAGGAACAGGCCCTTCAAGGACATACAACTTCTTTTCTTGCTTGAGGACTATCCTCAAATTACGATGTCACTTTAGGAAGTTATTCCCATTCAGCTTTTCCTTCTCAAGGACAGATCACAGTGATTGTGTGCTAGAGTTTTGTGCCATGGTAGCTCTACAATAATGATTAACTCACACATATAAGAGTCATGTATACATAAAATCACTTAACAAGGAATTCTATTAAATAATGCTCCTACTATGAATCAAGATAATGATAAGTAGGCCAAGATCCATATTTCACTACAAGATAAGTCAGCTTTGGCTGATCACTTACATCATAGTTATTTAGGTAGACAACTCTTGTCAATTACATCTCATATAACTCTTGGATAGTTGAGTGAACAACACTTGTTCTTGTCTTTCTCATAAGCATAACTCAACTCTTTGCCTCTAAGTCTTCAATCCTATTAAGATGACCTAGTTAAGTTCAACCCACAATAAGCAGTTTGGACATTACAATTATCCCATCGCACCTTGCTAGGATAAACATTGGCACCTTGCTTTGGCAAAACCTACCAAGTGTTGATCTAAGCAATGATGAGTGCATATCATGGAAGGCAACACAAGAGGAACTTAATATTTATATCAACATATTATGTTTATACATCACATGCATATAACCAACAAATCATATATTGATATTTTGTAAATTTGGAAACCAAAAATACATAAGAACTTCGATGTCTAACTTTGAACATCGATGTTGTGAGAATCTGATTCTCCTAACTACTTGGCAGTGCTCAAGAACATCGATGTCTTGAATTGAACATCGATGTTTTTGAGAATCTGGAACTCCAAACTATTTGGCAGAGCTCAAGAAAATCGATGTTTAACTCTTGAACATCGATGTTTTTTGAGTTCTGGAAGTTCAAGATTTCTGGCAGTACTTTTAAACATCGATGTCTAACTTTTAAACATCGATGTTTTAGAATTTGGAGTCTCAAACCAACTTAACAGAACTCATGAACATTGATGTTCAATCCTGAACATCGATGTTCAATCCATTCTGCCAAGGCCACTCGACATGAGAACATCGATGTTTAACTCTTGAACATCGATGTTTTTGAGATACTGCCAAAGCCAATCTTCATTAGAACATCGATGTTTGTCACACAACATCGATGTTTGGAAGATCCGGCCAAGGCAAAACTCATGTGAACATCGATGTTTGTCTCACAAACATCGATGTTTTGGCCTTGCTGTACTAGAACGACAATCGTTCCATACAAAAACCGACAATCGATTTTTCCTTGTCGAACTCATTCGACTTACTGCCAAGAACAACTTGATTGATATCACATACCAATCAAGCGTTCATTGTCAAAACACTTTTGACAAACACCAACCTAAACATGTATCATGTATACAAAATTGAAATTCAACATATCACATATGCAAAAGAATTCAGCATATCACATATACTATCACGTTTATGATATATCACATATAACAAGATGAACATCTAATTCGGTTTAGCGTTTCACAAGAGGCTCCGCAACCACTGAAAGTAACCGGGCATGCAAACTTGACAATCAAAATACAGCGAAAAGACCCGGTACTCATGGAGGATCCATGTGAAACAGAGTAAACCGAATAAAAAAAAACGTACCTGGAAATGGTTGAGATCTTTCACTCAACTGTTTAGTTGAATCAGCAAGAACCGGACAGCAATCCTGCTCCTCTACGGTATCCACACGAACCGTCGATAACTAGCCGAAAATCGTCTCACGATTACCAACCCGAGCACTCCCGAACAATATGCTAGCTGCAGATTTCCGGGAGCTAGAACTTGTGTTTTTGGTGTTTTCTTTCTTTCTCAAAGAAAAGGGGTGTGTGTGTGTTCTTACAAGTCTGAAAAACTCAGAATGCAAGCTCAAGATAATCTGATTATCCACCTCCACTAATACATAAAGTAATAGAGACAATGGCCAATTAGTGAACCAAAACAACCATGGTCCAACCACCTGGTCGAACCATGGTCTAACCATGGTTCAACCACCAGCTCGAATCAATAGTTCTAAGTGTGAGACCCTGTAGGTACTTGTAACGTTTGGCAATAATTGTAAACTCATTTACAATTATAAACAATGAGCGGCGTCTAGCAACACATCATTGCTATTTAAAACGACAAGATCAGTACTGATTCATTATGCCTCGGAACATGTCATCGTCCTTTCGTCCCATTATCAAGATCAAACACGAGACATGGAATACGTCAATCTCGTATAAGTTTAATCTAAGTTTCTTGATCCCCGAATTTACTGTGTAAAACGGATACTAATGATATCACCATATCACATAATCCGAGCATGGCCATGCATTTACAGTTCAACTCTATCAAGAGGCCCATCTGATAATATACCCGTTGTAAGGGTTGGACGAATCTCATCTTGGTCATACAAAACCCACTACACATTATATCATATACCCAATGATTACACTAAGGTCTACTCAGTTACGAATAGCCAAGAGTAATATCAAAGTACATGACTCACATGTTGGGAATCTTGATGATCTCAGGTCTAAGGACAATACATATAAGAACCACTAATGACAATCATATAACGTTCTATGTAGTGTTCTTATGTTGGGTCGATCCAGTCCACAAGTTCTCTAACTTGTACCCGTATGTAGAATTCATATCTCATATAATTCTCAACATACGCTAGTCTTAATTTATTATTACAACCCATCCATAATAATAATCGACTAGGGACATTTAAGAATATAAAATATTCTAGGGATATAAATATGTGCAAACGTTTATCTCATAAACATATTTATTTGAATAACCTTAATGTATTTATATGACTATGTACAACCATCCATTGATTGACTTTTGAGCATATTACACTAACAAACACAGCTATGGATGGATAGAAAGTGGTCATTTTTATATTACTCTGTGAAATTCTATCCTTTGCATTAAGGCAAATAATGTTGCCTTTCCTCGTATGAATCCTCTTGTAACAGATTATAATTCAAACAAGGAAAGAATCTATGTGCAGAGTAATTTTATGGTAGGTATTCTCCAAATTTAATTAGTTTGTGAACAAAAATCAAGATGGATTTTTTTTCCTATATGCGTACAACCACAAAAATCAAGGTGGATTTTTTTTCCTTTACCAGTACGTCATCAGAATCCTAAGTTACTGAATAAACTCATAATCCATTGAATAAAGACCAAGGGTAGATATTAGTAATCTACACTAAAAGTGTAGGCAATTTTTTTCCTTCTGTATAGAAATGTATAGGGAGAGCAATCCCACTATTAAAAATTAATCAATTTCTTCCTTGCCGCGGGCGTTCGCTAAAGACTAGAAATTTTACGTTCTACATAAGTACATATTATTGTGTTCGTCAAATCCTGCAATTTCATTTGAATGCAATGTCGCGTCTCCTCCCTGCAGGAACAATAATGGTGCCAATTGGCTCTCCCCTCGATAAGAGGAGAACCAGGATGATGAGGACCCCGAGGCTTCAAGTTCAGTCTCACCTTACTTGGTACGTGTTCTGTAAAAGAATATTTCAAAAGATATTTGCCCGCAGATCTAGTACTTGTCTATTTTTATTTTTCTAACATTTAATATGTCAATCGGATTAATTAGGATAGCTTAACATGAATCAAATACAGGCAGTTTCAGCCTAGTCCTTCAATCAGGCAGGATTCTTTATTATTTTCATTCTTGATAGTTTGTAGTGTCCTATGTTCTTAGAGAATGACCTATTGAATTATGAAAGAACTTAAGTATTAAGAAAAACTAGCTCACTTCCCACGGGTTCCACGGGCTTGCATTAATTTTTTTGAAAAAATTTAACATTTTAACTACTATTTCTAGGCATTTATTATGTAATATTAAAAAAACTTGTATATAATTTGTTTCCAAATTATATATTTTTATCAATTTTTTTTTATTTTTTCATATAGATCTGGAAAATAAATAAAAATTATTAAAATATAAATTAGAATACAAATAAGGAAAATAAATAAAATAAACAATTTAATAATAATATAAAAAATAACTAATTTTTTAAACTTAAACATGCATTGTTGGCCCCTAAAACAAAAAACATAATAAACAACCGAAGAAAATGTTCAAAAAAATAAATAATAAAAAATAAAAAATATAAGAGAGTAGTTTTTAAAATATAAATCAGTAAATGAATAAAAAATATTATTAGAAAAAATTAAGATAGAAAAATATAATATAGATCAGAAAAACAAATTCAAACCTAATAAATAATAACATAAAAAATAATTAATTTTGCAAAGTTAAACATGGATCATTGAGCCAAAAAACAACAAAAATATTAAATAACAGAAATAAAAATCAAAAGTATTAATCAAGGATAACAAAAAGTATAAAAAATTTAAGAGAATAATTTTAAAGAAATATAAATCAGGAAAATAAATAAAAAAAATTATTATGTAAAAAAAATTAAATTAGAAAATAGAATATAAATAAAATAAATTTTTTAATAATCATATAAATAATACTTAATTTTTTATATTTAAACATATATCAGTGAGTCCCAAAACAAAAAAAAAATATTAAACATTTAAAAAATTAAAATAATTAATTAATAATAAACAAAAAATAAAAAATAAGAGGGTAATTTATAAAAAAAATGAGTAAAAAAATAAAAAAATATTATTACGAAGAGAGAACATTAAAATAGAAAATAAAAAAAGATTATAAATGAAATAAAATAAAATACTGAATAGTAATTTAAATAATAAAAAATTTTGTAAATTTATACTTGCATCATTTATTGATCCATGCTTGGGCCTACATAATTGACCCCTAAAACAAAAAATAATAAACATATAAAAAAATTATAAGAATTAATTAATAATAAAAAAATTTAAAAACATAAAAATAAATAGAAAAATCTATTATTATGAATAAAAACTTTAATACTAAAAATAGAATATAAATCAGGAAAATATATAAAAAAAATATTTAATAATAATTAATTTTATAATTTAAACATACATAATTGAGTCCTAAAATAAAAATTTAAAAATAACATAAAAAAATTAAAAAATATAAAAAAAATAAAAGGGACCATAAAAAATATTATATAAAATAATAATATAAAGAAAAATTAATTTATGAAATGAAAAATTAACGAATTAAAAAACATGAAAAATTAAACATACCTTTGCATCAATTAAACTCATATCTATGCTAATAAGGAGATTCTATAATTTTATTTTAGGATTCTTACAATCTCGAAACTCTAAATTGATTTTTCAATAAATCATTGTCAGGAGTCAATTCATCCAAAGCTTTAATATACATTTTCCTGCACAAAAAATATAAAAATAATTAAAATAGATTGGGAAAATAAGAAAAATATAAAAGAAAATAGGATGCTGCTTAATTATGAGAGACAAAATAACTTTAATATTATATCAACGTTCATATATATGCAAATAGAAATAAAACAAAGAAAGAATTAGAGAGAATGAGTGAATTATAGAAAAATTGTATCAGACACAGGCAGAGACTATATCTAGGCTTTATATGCTGCAAAAAAAAAAAAAAAAAAAAGAAGTAAAAGGAAATGAATGAATGATAGAGAAACTGTATCATATACAGAGACTATTATTTCACATACACAAACAAAGACTGTATCTGTATTTATGGAGAGTTGATGAAATTTTTTAAGAGATGCATGATAAAAAGAACAAAAATGATTAAAGGTTAGTTGAGTATAATATAATTCTTATTAGAAAACAATAATAGAGTAAATCACATAATATATATATATAACAATCTCTGCGTGTGAATTTTTTTTGACCAATTTGGGTGTGACTGAAATTCTTTTTAAAAGAATATATTTAATCATCAATTTAAATAAAAAGAGTTTTATCCTTATCTTTATCGATTAAAAACTCTGGCTATCAGTTTAATGGAAAAAATATATGTAATTTTGCATGTGAATTTACATTTGAACAATTTGAGTGTGATTGGAATTCTTTTTAAAAGAGTATAGTAAATCAGGTTACTCTGAGATAATTATGTTTGTCATTATGGCCAATCAGACTACACCAACAACTCTCCAGATAGCAATAATGAAGGAGCCCAAAGCCTCCACATGGCAATAAAACAAGATTCTAAAAATGCTATGTGTCAAAACCTGGTGAGGGATACAGCTTTAAATATATATAATAGATATTCCTTAAAGATATTGTGGCAAAACCCGCGCCTCTAGTCTTATTGTTTTGTACCCACCATACCTATATTTCCCAACACTTTTCTCCATAGAAGAGATGCTTATCACATTTTTTTTTTCATAGAGATTAGAGATAATTTATCTTACTGTTTTGAAAAATTTTCACGGATGAGATTTAATTTTTCTTGTATGGAATGGAAAATAAATTCCCGCTGCTAGCTCATTTTCCTCACACCATTAATTTGCTAAATTGTCATGAAGACACAAAACAAATAACTATAATTTTGCTTTCTTTGCAGCCGTGAAATAACCTTGGCTTCAAAGCAACAAAGCCACAAAAACAAGGTCTTGTTTGTGTTGGGGGCAACTGCAACTGGAAAGACCAAGCTCTCAATAGATTTGGCAAGGCATTTCAACTCCGAAATTATAAATGCAGATAAGATGCAGGTTTACAAGGGCCTCGACATATTAGGCAACAAAGTCCCGGAAGAGGAGAGGCAGGGCATACCCCACCATTTACTAGGGTTTGTTGACAATTTTGATGAAGACTATACCCCTCAAGAATTCTGCAACCATGTACACATCGCCATGGATCATATCCTCGGGAAAGGGCGCATCCCAATTGTAGTTGGAGGGTCTAACGGATACATTGAGATGCTTGTGAATAACCCATCCTTCGATTTCAAGGCCAACTTCGATGCCAGCTTTATATGGATAGATGTTGCTTTGAAGGTTTTGTACAGGCGGATAGTGAAAAGGGTTGATGAGATGATGGATGCGGGTGTTGTTGACGAGGTTAGAGAAGTGTTTGTTCCTGGAAAAGACTACGGAAGAGGGATTTGGAGGACGATTGGGGTGGAGGAGTTAGAGCCATTTTTCATTGTAGAGAGGACCAACTCGGCGGATGAGGCCACCAAGAAAATGCTTCTTGATTCTGCCGTGGAAGATATAAAGAGAAATACTTGTAAGCTGGCAGAAAACCAAATAGGGAAGATCAAACGGCTGAGGGATGAGCTTGGTTGGAAACTTCACAGGATTGATGCTACCCCTGTGTTTGAGGAACATGGAGGGGTTTGTATGGATATGTGGATGAAAGCGGTTTTGACACCTAGCTTGGAAATTTGTAGTGCTTTTCTTAAGGGAGAAAGTGAGGAAGATGGAGATTACGGAGCACAGTTTTTAGCGTCAAGGAATCCTGCGCTGCAATATAAGTGAGCTAAATTGGTTTCGGAGAAACAACTCAATATGCTTATGCCGTTTTCTTTTAGTATTTAGCTTATCTTAGTATTTTCATTTTCTATTAATATAATCACATGATTTTGGGAAAAGTAAAAGAGAAATGCAGATGATCTTTACTTCCCAGGCAACACCATAAGAATGTAGAACTATCTTCCCTTACATTTTTTTGTTGAATAATATTATTTTTAAAAGAAATATTAAATGGACATTTTTTGTCCAGTAATCATTTCCATGGGTAAATTCATTTCAATTTATTTTTTAGTGGCAGTTACAAAATTAAATCTCATGATTTAATTACTTTTGATTCATGTCTTAATGCCTGGTTTAAATGTCTAAAGCTGAATTGGATTTTCCCCTATAAATAGAGCACTTAGCTCTATGTTTAACCCACTCAAAATGCACGGCTCTTTTTTTCTCTCATCTCTAGTTTTCTTTTATATATAGTGCTGGGTTTTTTCTTTATTTTTGGTAGCTTCTTGTGTCCTACATTTATTTTTGAAGGAGAATTTGTTGAATCCTGGGAGAACTTTGCCATTGGCAAAATATTCTTTTAGGACAGTGCCAAACTGTTGAATTCTGGGAGGAACTTCCTAAGAAGTTCGGAGACTTAAATGTCGTACTAGTTTAGACTAGTGAGTATTTCCTTACAATATAAATCCTAATTAAATATAGAAGAGATCCGATAACTTAGTTTGAGTATGCACAAATTATTAAGAATTTGTTGCAATTATGGGCGGATTGAGCCGTCAATATATACACAATCACAAATATGGTTATGGGGGTACTTTGTGCAGGCTTTAAAAATTATTTGAGATATACCATAAGATTTTGGTATAGATTATAGTGGACTTTCATTGTACTAATCGAGAGTACAGTGATGTTTTTTTTTATATATATACTAATCGAATGAGTTTATTGATCAAAATAGTATATACAAAGAATAGGGAGCCCATGGCATAAACCATGGCTTCTGAACACCCTCGGGTTTCAACCCGACTACTTTGAAAAAGGTATTGTTACAACGTGTCCGGAACACCAACCCCTGAAAGGTTCTGACAACGACAAAACCACTCCAGCATTGTAAGGGAACCGGGGATATAAAAGTTTGAACCACCCAAAGGCCCTTACAATCACAAGATCAAACAACACGTCCATGTGTAACTCCTTACCATTAAATATCAAGGCATTACGAGCAAGCCAAATGGACCACAGCATGGCAAGACCCAAAGTCATCCAAGCTTGCTCTGCATGCCAAAAGCCTGCAAGTCCCAACCAGTGGTGTAACCAAGCCTCCATACTCCCACGAGATACCCAGCAAACTCCCCACCAACGGCAAATCCGTTGCCAAAGTTGTACTGAGCGAGGACATAGCAGAAACAATTGATTAACATCTTCCTCACCGGTATCACATAACAAACAAATAGTATCCTCCATCGAGAGCACACCCCGATGCCAAAGAGTCACTCGAGTGGCAACACCCCCATTCAAAACCAACCACAAAAAACTCTCGACCTTTGCAGGGACCAATCTCATCCAAGGAAGGGGCCGGGGTGGTACAGACGCAGCAGAGCATAAGAAAGAGTAGCCTGACCTTACCAAAAACTGGCCCTGACCATCATGCACCCACCGCCACAAATCCTGTTGGTCATGGCCCCTAACCTCTGACTCTACGACCTCCAAAATCTGAGCACATGTCTCAGCCTCCCAATCATGTAAAGCCCTCGTCCAGCCCTCATGTAATGGGAGCAACAAAAAACCAGCCTGTCTAACCTCATAAACTGTGGCCTCTTGGAAAGTGGAGAAAAAGACGAGGGTAACAGTCCGTCAAACAACCAAAATCCGACCATGAATTCCTCCAAAAACTAGCACAGCTCCCATTCCTCAAAATCAAAGTCATACCAGATTGCGAGGAGCTATCACCCCGCCCTGCATATTCACCACACTGAACAATATGATGGCAGTTTGGAGAAGCTTTAGAAAGATTGAAAGAAGGCGTCATAGCTTACACCTGGCGACCTCACTTTGCCCGAATGAGCTGTTGCCACAAGTGGCCATCCTCCACACTATAGCGCCAAAACCACTTGTAAAGGAGGCACCGATTTTTAATCATCAAATCCTCCACCTCTAACCCACCATGAAGCTTCGCAGTAGTCACCCGATCCCACGCAACAAGGCTAAGCTAATTCACCCGAGAGTACAGTGATGTTAAAATGAACTTTTAAATTCATATGGAGTAAAGTTCACTAATGATGGTGCCATTATTTGGCAGTTAGCTAATTCAAAGTAATTGTGATTAGCTGACACTGAGGTTAAGTGATTGAAATTATCTCAGTGAATATTCCACTGGAAGAAAAATAATATTATTTGTGTCTACGCGTTGTAATTGCCAAGAGGCAATAAACAACATGAATAAAATAAATTCTATTGAAAGAAATAGACACATATAATTAATACGTTTTGGTAAAATAACACTATTAAGATATGGAATATTTTTATATATTATGTGAAGTCAGAAGTGATTTGGCCGATGATCTGACAAAACCTTAGGATGAGATTTAATAAACAGAATATCGAAGGGAATGAGACCTAATATTGCCTGTCTAAAATTAATTAGTGGTGGTAACCCAACCTGAATAATCGGAGATCCCGTGAAACAGGTTCATACGGGTATTAACAAGTCACTAATTAATTCTTCTAGTACTGATACTTTTGTCCCTTCTTATGGTGTGAGAGATAGTACTAGACTGTTTCTCAGGAGGATGAACTAGACTCTTAATGATCTTCATATCTCTTACAGGTGGTGTATAACTTGCAGTATACACTTGATGAGATCACCTATATGAGTGTGGAATGGGGCCATTCCAATGAGGTTGTATTTCCAGGCACACACCTCTAGAGCACTCAAGAATTTCCAAGCGCACGCACGGCCGAAATGCGCAAAACCACGACAATACCAAGAATTGTACGAGTGCAATATGATTGGTGAGAACACTGACTTGCCAAAGTGTTTCTCAGTTCATAGTAACCATTTGTTACACTGGTAGCCTCGGCTTGTTAAGACTTATCGGTTTAGACTTGGTTAATAGTCTACAGACACCAGGTTCGACGTATTATACCTTTTAGTATGTAGAACATAGCTGATTGCTTCTAAAATTATTTTTTTTGAAATATGTAGGGGATTGTTGAATAATATTATTTTCAAAAGAAATATTAAATGGACATTTTGTCCACTAACTGTTTTCAACATTTGTAATGAATGGGTAAATTCATTTCAATTTATTTTTCAGAACGTGGGACTTACAAAATTAAATCTCATGATTTAATTACTTTTGATTCATGTTTTAATGCCTTGTTTAAATGCCCAAAGCTGAATTGTTTTTTCCCCCTATAAATAGAGCACTCTAGCTCTTTGTTTAACACACTCAAATGCACAACAAGTGCAAAGCTCTTTTTTTTTCTCCCCTCTCTAGTTTTTTTTTTTTATATATATAGTGTTGGGTTCCTTCTTTGTTCTTGGTAGCTTCTTGTGTCCTCTATTTTTGTAGAAGAACCTATTGAATCCTGAGAGAACTTTGCTATAAGCAAAATATTCCTTTAGGACAGTGCCGAGTACGCTTCAGGTTATGTGTTATGTTCCCAATTTTCCCAACATTTTTATCATCTCTTTTTCTTTTTGGTTTTGCTTCCGGAATCCAAAACTTTGCTCCCACTAATATAGGGTTCTTGTCATTAGCTTAACTTACTAATTTGTAACAACTATCACTAGAGTTCTACCGGTTGTACACTTCTAATGTAACCTATACTCTGTAACATGGGTTTTGAGTTTTTAGGGTCTCCATCTTTTGTATTTTGGCCAATTATGTACCCCCAATTTTTGTTTGGCCGGTCATGCACCCTAACTTTTGTTGGGCAGTCCAACCATGATCCCCCGGTCAGGTACCTAGTGACGTGGCAGACTGCCCGAATTTGAACATTTGGAGATGTTTAAAAACGACGTTGTTTTAGTTGGTTGGATCTACACGTCAGATCCACGTGACTTTATGGGCTCCGCATGCTACCAACTCGAGTTCTTCATCCAATTGACCTGAAACCTGGATAGGTACCGAAAAGAAGCCTAACCTGAATAAATTATTTAATCATTTTTTATTTCTTTAATTAAATTTTATTTTTAAAAATATTTTTAAAAAATTGGCGTGAATATTTTTTTAAACTGATCATTATTAACATCAAAATTAATGTAAAATTATACAAAAAATAGTAAATAAATTTATTTATGAATAAATTGAGTAAGAGAAAATAGTAAAATAATAATGTTTCTTCTTTAAATTTAATTTATTTATTTATTATAATTAAAATAAAATTATTTATATGCTTTTTGCCTACAAATTTCGGTGGAGGTATAAATAAAATGGAGAAATTTCACAAATACGAAATAAATAAATCACACAACGAAGACACTTCCGATTTTATTTTTTTGTTTTTTTAACTCGTGAAGTGTCTGGGGAGGAAGAAGCCATAGCTCCGTCTTCTACCTCAAACTCCATAGGAGCCGCCGCCATGGCCATGCCGCCTCCTAGAGTAGACCACCTGACGTTGGATAGTGGCGACTGACTCCACCACACTAGCAGTGAGCGTCACTGAGATGCGGACTAAAAGGAACGCAGCAACGTCAGGTCGTGCACCACGGTCAATGATGATGATCGACGGATCGCCCAAGCACAAAGCAAACGGGACAACGGCTAATGCCGTCCACACCTTGAATCCGACCATTAATCAATGGGTCGTTGCCACCGAGAGACTGAGTTCGACGACTCGTTGGTCGAATCACCGAATGTAGCCTTCAAGAGCCAGCACCACAACCCAGACATCACACTGCCATAGCGTAGCCATCGTGAGCGGCGCTCGGCGAGGGTTGCCTCAAATTCCCGGTTTGCACGTCTCCATGGCTGGAATTTTGTGTGTCTCCAAGGGTATGTTATTTGTTGTGTTTGGTTGTGTGTAGGAGGCGTGAGTGTTGGCTTGTTGTGTTGCTGGGTGGATTGTGGGAGGATTTTTAGGAGGGTTTCTTGCAATTTTATTGGTGGTGTATTTTTATTTATGGCTTTGGGATGCTTGCCGGTATTGAATTAGAATTCAAATGTGATTGTGGAGGGATTCTTGAGAATTGATAGTTTTGCAGGAAAAAAAATAGATACAATGATCATTGGAGATTGGGGAAGGTGAAGTTTTTGGAAATGGATCCTCAATAAGGCATATCAAGAGAAAAGGGAAAAAAAAAAAGTTAAAGCAAAGGGAAATTTAAAAAAAAAAAATGATTGACTGAATTTAATTTTATTCATCATCATCATCATCATCATCATCATCATCATCATCATCATCATCATCATCATCATCATCATCATCATCATCATTATTATTATTATCATTTTCATTATTATCATTATCATCATCATCATCATCATCATCATCATCATCATCATCATCATCATCATCATCATCATCATCATCATCATCATCATCATCATCATCATCATTATTATTATTATTATTATTATTATTATTATTATTATTATTATTATTATTATTATATTCATTTATTAATAAATATTAGGTTTTTTAAAAAAATTCGAAACGGTAACGAGTGGTTTTTGGGCGGGTTTTTGGAGCGGTTGGGTTAAGGAATGGGGTTGGTAACATGTGTGACTTATAGGAACACATGGACCTGGCATGTCCACCCAGCATGCGTTGGCACGAGACGACGTCGTTTTGAAGTACCACTAGACCCTGAATCCGGGCAGCCTGCCATGTCAGCAGGTACCTAACTAGGGGATCACGATTGGGCTGCCCAAGAAATGTCGGAGTACATGACCCCCAAAACAAAAAATGGAGATATATAATTGCCCAAAACACAAAAGATGGGGACCCAAAAAACGAAAAAATCCCAAATTAGCCAATCTCCCTCACCGACTCTGATGTCTCCCTTTCTCACCAACTCCAAAGAGAATAAGAAAGGGAACTCCAAAATTCCTTGCTTCTTCTTTCCACTTTCCTCCACACAATAATCTTCCCTCTATACTCCCCTTCTTATCACCACCAACCTCTGTCCTCCTTCCCTCCGCCTTCTCGATCTTCCTCTTCCTTTACTTTCACATGCAAATCAACCATCACCACCAGCCTTTGTTCTCTTCCCCTCCACTAGACACCGCCATCGCTCTGCCATTATGGCTGACACACAAGTTGTGCACTAAGCAAGATGCAGAGAGGATGGGAGTCTCTCCTTTATTGTCCAAGCATCTCCCTCTTCTCTTCGTGAGTCGTTGTCACTTTGGGGGTTGTAGGTTGCATGTTTGGTGTTGGTAGTGGTTTCTCAAACCCACAGGTGGCTGGATTGTGAAATGGGATATTGTGGTGGATTCGGGTTGGTGGTAGCCGTGGGTGGATGGTGCTGGATTATATTGTTAGATTGGAGGAATTGTTGTAGAAGTGGTAGTTATGTTGGTGCTTGTTCTTGATTGTTGGCGAGCTTGTGGTCTTTGGCACGAAATTGTTGATAGATTTGCGTGCTAATGGTGGCTGGATTTGTTTGGGTTGCTAATGGTGGCTCTGATGTTCGTGGTGGTGTGGGGCTGTTGGTTTTTTTTTTTGTTTTCTTTTAAATAAAATAACAAAAATAATTATCACTCTTTTCTTTTACTTACTAGTTAACCTCGAAAATGTTAAAGTTTAGGTACTTAAATACGAGTTAACTAAGGTTTTTATATAAAAAAAAAAAATAAGCCGGGTATGGATTGGGTTTTTGGGTTTCCATCGGTTTTTAGAACTGTTGGGTCAAGAAACCGGGTAGAAAGAATACAGGACCTATAATGACACATGGATTTGACGTGTCAGTGCGAAACACAAAAACGACGTCGTTTTGCTACGAAACAACGTCATTTTGAGGCACCCTTTGTACCCAAATCTAGACAATTTGCGGTACTTGACTCGAGGATCATGATTGGCCTGCCTAGAGATAGTCAGGTTACATGACCGGCCAAACAAAAAGTGAGGGTACATTGGTCAAAGCACAAAAGAAGAGGGCCTAAAAAATCCAAAAACCCCATATTCAACAAATGGTCTTTTTTTAGAACAAATGAATTGAATATTATTGCAATTAATTAAAGCTTTCTTTTGATATGTTCAAGCAATTGCTTTCCCCTCTCAACGTCCGTTCTATCACCAATTCACTTCGTTCCTATCTTATAATTTAATATTATATCGCATTCATTTCAACACTAGATGTATTGAATTTAAATAATAATAATAATTAATAACCAATAAATTCACCAAAAAAATAACCAATAAATTCAAATTCAAATGGAACTACAATTTGTTAAAATCATTGAAAATTTTATGTAATTTATTCTACACTTACCATCGACGGAAGTTGTTTTGAATTTTACTAGAATAAATATAAATAACTAACTGATCCACGCTTCATATTTTTTATCCTAGCTAATTTCTACCATTTGTAAATTTTTTTTTTCTTACTAATTTTTCTTGGTGCGAGTAGTAAAGAACTCAATATCCCTTAACTACGGACTGGGATTCGATCCCTACCTTAATCATGTAAAAAAATACGTGCAACGTTAATTAGAAGTTAGGATTAAAATTTTGCGGAAAAAAGAAATGACTGAAACCCTAGTTTGCGAAAAACGCTCTGAACCTGACACCCCCCCCCCCCTCCCCCCCGAATACGGCCAAAGTTCGTCGCCTCAGTCGTCGGACGAGGCCCCATGTGCTAAGAAGAGTAAAGGGAATGGGGATGTAACCCTCCCCCAGGCGGATGAGGAACACCCCCAGGCGGAGGAGGTGCCTGTGGATGTGGAGATGAAGCCACCTAGTGAGGGTAGCCCTAGGGCAAAGCCGTGGTCGTTTCGGAATGTGGTTTCTGGCACACCAAATTGTTGGGATTTCGATGAAGAGATAGAATATGAGGAGGGCGATATTGTTTATGTGGAGAGTGATATCGGCCTAGGAATTGAGCTTTCTGAAATCTTCAAATCCTGGCTGGACAAGCAGTGGTCCAATGCAGTCATCTTCAAACTCTTGGGAAGGCTTATTGGATACAAGGCTTTGTCATCCCGTCTTCAGAGCTTGTGGAAACCTAAGGGCGCCATACGTATTATTGATCTAGAAAATAATTTTTATATAGTCCATTTTGAGCGACAAGATGATTGCTTTCATGCTCTTGCTGACGGGTCGTGGCAAATGTTGGGGAGTGCCCTTTCAGTTTAGCCATGGTCCCCTGATTTTAAAGTGACTGAGGGTTTGATTAAGCAAGCGGTAGTATGGGTTCATTTTACAGACCTTAGCCCTTCGCGATACCACCCTAGAATTCTGACTGCCATGTGAAGTTTGGTGGGTCGCACTATCAAGATTGACATTAAAACCTAAGCTGAGCGGGGGAAGTTTGTTATGGTGGCCGTTGAACTGGATTTAACAAAACCTCTAAAAGGGCGTGTCTTCTTTGATGGCCAAATCTATTAGGTTGGTTATGAGGGACTACCTCAGAAATGTTTGTCTTGCGGGTGTGTTAACCACCCTATTTTCGCATGTCCTCGACGTCCAGCAGGTACTTCCCCACCGGCGACACCTACCCCACCTTCTGCTGGCACAACAGGACCCACTGTGGCGGCGCAGCCACCTCTGGAGGCTCCTCGGGCAACCAATTCTAAATTCGGGGCATGGATGAACATGACCAGACCCGCGACCCGCCGTGTTAGGAAAGAACACCTGCCTATTAATCCAGCGAATTCAAAGGCCCCCAATTAGGTCCACGGATCCCAGTTTGCTGTGCTGAATGCAGAGTCAACAAATATGGACGGAATAGAGACAGCTTCCGTGCTGGAAAAAAATTTGTTGCAAAAACTGTGGGACCCTACCTCTCATATTTTAGCTGATTATATTGATAAAGATCTCTCCAAGTTAACAAGAGATGGACCTAGAGCATCTGCGGGCCAGTCCTCTAAACAGTCAAAAAAGGGCCCAAAAGGAAAAATTCCAAAATTGTCACCCACTGAGACTTCTCAAGCTACCTCCTCCAGCACATCTATACCCGAGATATCAGTGGCCCACGCCACAGACAACTCAAGAACCTCCATTGCCCCCACCGTGCTGAATCTCCCAACCCCCTCTTCCACTACTGTCACCCCACCGGTTGTTCCCTATGCTGTCGTAACTCTACTTCCCCATACTCACTCCTCCATTATTTCTGAACCAAGTCCCCTTGGAGTGCTACCTATGGCAGATGGCTCGCCGCCAGCACCAGCCCTAGAGGTTACCCATGGCCGACCGCCTGACATAAACCCTTCACCCAATTTTCCCCCTGCTACCACTGTATCTGGTCATCCCTCATTTTTTTTAAGAAGTCGGTGACTCGACAGGTGTTATCAGGGAAGATCAAGTCAGTTGGTGACTCTGCACAGTCTAATGTCCCGGCCGTGTCCATTGAATTGGGGGATAATCAAGCTGTTATGGCTACTTCTCCCGTTTCAACCTAGTAATATGCTGGGTTTGGTACATCTCTCTCTTTTTCATATTGTTATTATGAATTTACGAATTATGTCGTGGAATTGTCGTGGTGCTGCCTCTGATAATTTTTGCACTGCTGTTAAGGAATTTATCCGCCTACATAGGCCTCCTAATTTAATTATTCTTGAACCCCATGTTAGTGGGAGGCAGGCGGATCATGTTATTCGCAGGCTTAGGTTTTCTCACTCTCACCGTCTTGAGGCCAACAGTTTATCGGGGGGCATTTGGATTTTATGGCATGATTATAGGGTCTCGGTGACTGTTTTGCATAACCACTTACAGATTGTCCATTTGAAAGAGTGTTCTGTCAGGGGTTCTTTTTTCCTCTCAGTTGTGTATGGTTGTCCTAGACCTGCTCCCCAGCGTTATTTGTGGGCTAATATCTCTTCGCTTAGTGATCATTATTCGGGACCATGGCTTTTGTGTGGGGACTTTAATGCCATCTTGGATGCATTAGAGGCTCGGAGTACTATTGAGCGGTGAGGTCGTCAGAGGTTTAACAGGTGTATGGATGACTCGGCATTAATGGATCTCGGGCTCAATGGCTCGGCCTTCTCTTAGGGACGAAATCTTTTTTGGGTTCGTCTGGATAGGGCTTTGTGCAGTCAGGGATGGGCTGAGCTTTTTCCGAATGCGAGTGTGTACCACTTGCCATTCAGCTATTCAAATCATTGCCTACTTTTGATTGATCTTATGGTGCTGCGAACTCAGGTTGGTTGTCCCCTTTGGAGTTTTAAATTCCAAGTGGCTTGGTTGACTCATGAGGCATTTGTTGGGTTCGTCAAGCATGCTTGGAGGGGTGATTACCATGCTCTTTAGGCCACATCATCCCTCACTCCTCTCCTACAGCAGTGGCAGTCTCGGTCTTCGGTAATATAGCACTGAGGAAACAATCCCTATTGTCAAGACTGGCAGGTATCCAACTATCTTTGTCAAAATACTATTTTGCCTTCCTTATTGACCTTGAGAAGTAATTGCAGCAAGAACTTGAAACTGTGCTTTTTCAAGAAGAACTTCAATGGTTCCAAAAATCAAGGGCCCAGTGGATTACCCAAGGGGATCGCAGCACTTCCTTTTACCATGATAGGACCATCACTAGACGCCGTCATAATCAAGTCTGGGCGCTGAAAGGTGCTGATGATTCTTGGGTGACCGAGGCCACTGCATTGCAGGATTTGGCGGTGAGCCATTTCCAAAAAATATTCATAGAGGAGATGGTTCATCGCCCCCAATTATAGTTTTCTGGTTTGTTCCCGCCACTGCCTCCTAATGCACTACTCTCTCTATCGCACCCTATTAGCGATGATGAAATCAAGATGGCCATGTTTAATATTGGCCCGTATGAGGCCCCAGGACCGGATGGCTTCTATGCAATCTTTTATCAGTCTCAGTGGGCTACTGTGGGCCCTTCTGTTTGCACATTTATTCCATCTTTGTTTCAGAAGCAACAATGATGCAGGGAGTTGAATGTCACCTATTTGGTCCCATTCCAAAGGTTGCTCATCCTGAGCTTATCTCTCAATTCCGTCCTATTGGTCTTTGCAGTGTCCTGTACAAAGTCCTAACAAAGGTGATTGTTAATTGGTTAAAGCCCTATCTTGGTACTCTTGTTGCCCCTACCCAGTTTAGTTTCATTCCAGGGCACCATATTACTGATAATATCATCATTATGCAGGAGGCTATTCATTCTATCCGAGTCAAGAAGAACCAACATGTGTATATGGCCATTAAAATTGATTTAGAGAAAGCTTATGATAGGCTGAGCTGGGAGTTTGTCCAGGCTACTCTTACTGATATTGGCCTTCCATTGGAGTTGATTGATTATATTATGAAATGTGTTCGAGGCACAAAAATAAGCATCTTGTGGAATGGGGCCCTTACCCGAACCTTTCTTGCTTCCAAGAGTGTCAGAGAGGGGGATCCTCTTCTCCAATATCTCTTTGCGTTGTGTATTGAATGACTGAGTCAGATCATTAACCAAGTAGTCTAGGTTGGCCTCTGGAAACCTCTTCTTATGAGTAATCAGGGCTCCCCCTCTATCACATTTATTCTTTGCAGATGACATGGTGCTCTTTGCGGAGGCCACATTGGACCAGGTTCCACTCATAAAGCACTGTTTACAGATTTTCTACGAGGCTTCGGGTCTTAAAGTTAGTCTCAACAAGATGACGATTTTCTTTTCCCCTCATATTGATTGTTCCTTGGCTGCCTCCTTGATAGAGGGTCTCGGTTTTGCTGAAACTATAGATTTGGGGCGCTATTTGGGGGTGCCCATTATTCATGGTCGTGTTCGGAATCAGCATTATGAATATATCCTAGAAAAAAGTCCGGTCTAGGCTATCTATGTGGCAAGGACGGCACCTCTCTCTTGCGGGTAGGATCACTCTGACCAAATCAGTACAGTCTGCTCTTCCCATTTTTACTATGCAGACTGTGCGTTTGCCCGGCTTTATTGTGCAGTAAATTGAGAAGAAATGTCGTGCCTTCATATGGGGTTCCACATCGGAAATTCATAGGTCCCACCTTGTGAAATGGGACACCTTATGCTTGCCGAAGAGTGCAGAGGGTTTGGGGCTTAAGCACCTAGGGTTGTAGAATGAAGCTCTTCTTGACAAAATTGGGTAGGGGTTATTAACTAAACCGGAAGCCATATAGGTCGAATTTTTGCGGGCTAAATATCTTGCTCACTTAGAGTTTTTTCCTACTGCATTGCCTATAATTAATTGTTCATCATTTTGGAGAGGGGTTTCCAAGTCATGGCCTATTATTCTTCGTGGTGCCGAATGGGTATTGGGGGATGGGCAACAGGTCTGGTTCTGGATGAACCCGTGGGTGGAGGGTGTAGGCCCTCTACGTGATCATGTGCTTGCTACTACCCCGGAGGAGTGGCTGTTGTATTCAGTGACTAGCTACATCTCTCCCTCGGGAGGTTGGCGTTGGGATAGGTTCCAGACTTACCTTCCTGTTGCTATTTGTTTAAAGATTGAAGCCACTGTGGTTCCATCGGTAGGATCTGATTCTGACTCTATTTTCTGGAGATTCACTGCTTCCAGTGATTTCTCCACCAGTTCGGTGTATTCCCTGGTATGCTCAGCTCGACTTTCGAACCCACTACTGCTATGGAACCTGATATGGAGATGGCAGGGTCCCCATAAGATTACTATGCTCTTCTGGTTAATTGCCCATGAGGCCCTCGTGAATAATGCGACACGAGTCAAAAGGCACATGTCCTCGGATCCCTTCTGCCCGGTTTGTCACTCTGAAGTTGAATTTGTTCTCCATCTTCTTCATGATTGTCTATGGGCGCATGATATTTGGGTGAGCTTCTCTATCTTCTTGCCTCATAATTTCTTCAACATTCTTAATGTACAGGAGTGGTTGTTTGAGAATTTAAGGCATCATCATAGTGTTCATGACTCGATTCCTTGGGATGTGCTTTTTGGGGTGGCCTGTTGGTGTATATGGAATTGGCATAACACCCAAGTCTTTGATCCAGAGGCAGAAGCTCCCTTCAATCCAAGCCAGTTTGTCCTGCGTCTGGCTACGGAATACTTTTCTGCTATGGCACAGTCTAAGTATTTACGCCTTGGAGGTAGTATGAGTCAGACCGTTCAGGTCCACTAGTCTATGGCGCCTCTGGGGTGGGTTAAATTAAATACTGATGGTGCGGTCAAACACCTTTCTCTACAAGCTGCGATTGGGGGTGTCCTGCGAGACCATACGAGGAATTGGATTAGGGGCTTCTGCTTTCATATTGTGTCCTATTCTCCTGCTGCTGCCGAACTGTGGGGGCTCTTTGTCGGACTCTCTAAGACATGGGATTTAAGCTTCCGCAAGGTTGAAGTGGAGATTGATGCGGCTTCTGTTGTGCAATGGTTACAACAGGCAGATGTGAGGTCTCAGCGAAATGCAATTTTGTTGCGTGCTGTTCGGTCGGTCATGACTCGTAATTGGCAAGTCCATCGTAGGCATGTTTTCAGGGAGGCGAACCGGTGTGCTGATTGTTTGGCTAATTTAGCTTTTTCCTTTCCTTTGGGTGTCTCTCAATTGGTTCAACCCCCGAGGTTTGCCTGCCTTTGGTGTCTATTGATATTAGTGCCACTGTAGTTCCACGTATACTGTCTGTCACCAGTTGATCAATAAAGATCCGTCATTTTTCTAAAAAAAAATAGAAGTTCGGATTAAAACTAGAACTTAAGGCTGGTACAACTATCTTTTTTCTTGTATTAAGCAACGGTTGCACACTTACCATGATTACCATGGTGAAAGCATTCTCCTTTGGCATTTTCCAAAACTACCTATGACACTAGTATGAATACTTGTCTAGGAATAATGGGAAAGTAAGACCAAATATCTATTATCTGGATATGTAGGAATTAGGAATTCAGATTGGTCTTTTCCTGTGTATGTTTTACCTAGGCCATCATTAAATTTCTTTTTTTTTTTTTCAGTCAACCCGATCGAATTGAATATTATTACCAACTGTGCATCAACTGATACTGATAATAATTAATATCCCTGAAAAAAAATAACAAATTAATTTGGAGGTTCTCAATTTAAATTAATAGTTTTAAAACGCAATGGCTACATTATGTTTTGATCAATAGTTGGAAAGGTGTTTTCTATTTATCTCTCAAAATTATTAGAGAATTGAATTGATGTTTCACCATATATATACGTATATATAGGCCAAAATTTTGAACATATAAATAGGTGGAGACAATAACTTATCTTGTTGAAGTTCTATTATTGCGTGAAGGACAAAGTACTTATGCAAATGTTGTTGGCGAGTTTGGTCATGTAAGTGAGCATAGAAACGATGAATGATTTCTTCTCCATGCGATCACTATATGCTCAAAAGTCTTGAATAATGCTTCAATCTAAAGAATACAACGCAAGGAAATAGAACAAAACGGCAAACTTTTGTTTCTTCATTGCCCTAATTCGCCTTTTCTTTGCTGTAGACAAGATTGAGCAGCTGGCGTCAAATGTGTCATCATGAACCAAATTTCTCAGAGGTTGTCTTTATTTGGAATTCGAAACCTAGTCTTAACTTAATTTCAAGTTTTAGTTGTTGCCTTTAAAACCAAAAACAAAAAAAGAAAGTTTCAAAAAAAGAATTAATGGTATCACAAGATTTCAATTAATTAAGGATTCTTTTTTCTCCTTTTTTTATTTTCAAGAATCTCTGTTTGGCCATTATAATTATTCAGCATCCCATTTCGTAAAACTTGAATACAAACATAAAAGAAAAGTAGAGTATATTGTCATTGTCATTGTCCGGCTAAACTAAACTGAAGAGCATTAATGCAAAGAGGTGGTGATGCATGCTAGAGGAAAATATTGTCAGAATTGCAAATTAATTAAGCCTTTAATTAGTCGTTGCACGAGGTCAGCGTTTTTCTTTTCTTTTCTTTTCTTTTTTCTAATTGAGATGAGTAAAGGTCAGATTGCTGGTGAGAAAAGGTCAGCCTTTTTCTTTGATTAATTGCCGGTGAGTGCAGGAATTAGAAAGCATGGGTGTGTAAGCGAATTATTGATCGACTCAAGAGCTAATGTTTGGACCCGTATTAATTCGCCATGCAAGATTGAGAAATTATTTACACCATATATATACCTTGTACTTAATTTTTGGTGTAACAAATCAAATAACTAATTAATTAACAAGTGTTACAGAAATTGTGTACCAAAAAACACAATTTGACTTTTTTTTGTATATGTGAAAGCGATTTCCATTTAACTGATAATTAAACGCAACATATGCGAAAGTACGTACATAGATAGCAGCTTAGGAAGTAGTCTCCTCCACTAACAAACAGGACATTTTGCAATATCAGTCCACTACGTACATCACAGAAGCTCTTACAAAAAGGGTGGAGAGGATGCACACACCAACAATCATCAAAGTTAGTTTAATTTAATCGCTTACCTCTTCGGATAACATTACATCCCTAGTAGCCCGTAACCATACACCTTCAGCCGCCAGATGCTAATTTTCTTCACAAAATTGAGCAGTATAGAATATCAGACAAACACATAATTGCATTAAGAAACTAATTAAATGGACCCGCAGAAGCTGACTTTGTCTTATAGTAATGGAGAAAAGAAGACAGAAGCACGTCTCATCGATCTTCAATATAATGTTGGTCATGCATGATTGTCAAGAAAAATAATTCAGAGTTGATCATTAATATCCGTACTAGCTATGTACTCCCCTTTGCCTCTACCTCATATCTTCTTCCTCCTCTGAGTCCATACATATACTAACCCAGAGTCATCTTTGTCGGAGTACTACGTACTCTGTAAGCTAGGCAAGTATAAGAGCGAGCTTTTAATTAATAAGCAAACATGGATTTGCGTGTGAAGCTATCTTCTTCTTCTTCAATATTGTTGGATCAGTCTCGGTATGTCTGTCTCTTAATTTTGCTCATGCTTAACATATCCAATGCCCAAAACGCCACCACCGACCCATCTGAAGGTACGTACCTTAATTAGTCGTCTCTGCTTCATGATATATCATTTAAGTAAGATAGTCAAAGTATATAGGTTCATGCTTTGCTTTTGTTTTGGGTACGATGGATAGGGTTCATGTTATTTTTCCAATGTGCTTAATTCCATGAATCATTTTTTCTTTTTCTTTCTTATATTCTCCCGTTGTTTGATGATTAATTTGTTTGTAATTGTTCTTTGGGGGAATGAATAATGACTTCAAATACTTTAATTTATGTACAGCTGGTAATCAAGCATGCATAGGGTCATTCTTGATCCCTTTGCCTGAAAGCAAATTCTTCCACTAATTAATAGAAATCAAGTATAGGTAACCATATATATTTGGATGGTTAAATTGAATAAGATACATCTAGTTATATCCTATGAAATCAAACCACAAGAAACGAACATGCTTACAGTAACGAAGAAACTTCAAAACATCCCATAGAGGGGGACTAAGTTTACCGGGGCATCTTGTTACAATATAATATGCACAAGGGACCTAGATCATTTTACATCTTGGAAGAAATATACTACTCCAGTGATGTCATATATAGAACTACCTATGGTGATATGAGCCATGAAAGAATCAGAAGCAGGTGTATATCCATACTAGCCAGTGTTGGTACATATGCGTAACAATATACCAACTGAAAAGACCTTCTAACCTAACAAAACTGTGCCAAGGCTCATATATGTCATACACTCAGGCTGGCGATTCAGCCAATAGTAGAGTATGCCACCAGCCACATGCTACTTTCCGAGGCACACAACCGTCAATGGTAACTTGGGACAGAATATTGCGAACAATCACATCACCCAAGCCAAGCTGTACACATGTCTAGATGTTAAAACCACATCATTGTGTTACTATAAGAACGTAAAAGAGGCATCTGTATGCAGCAAAGTGGGAACAGAAACATATCCAGCCTAATCGAGGCAGCTGCATCTTCAATAACTAGGATTTATTTATTTGAAGCATAGGCTGTTCACTGACCCCCAGAGTCGTCAGATAAAATTTTTCTGAAAAATCCCAAAAAATTCAGTTTCTTTTTCCCTATTTCCCTTTTCTACTTCTTCAAACAAATTTCCAGCCATGCAGGAAAAGATTTAAGACAGAGTATGGAGTATTTCAGATAGTCAACAGACCTGTGATGATAGCAGTGTGGCGGGCACCACAAGAGACTATCCTTGCATGTGTCTTTTCCAAACTTGGAGCCTCCAAGAGCCTGGGAAGGGTCTGATATTGAAAAGAACAGAAAACAAATAAATCAATGGTGATTTCTACAGACTAAAGACATCCACAAAAAGCACAGAAATAATGATAAAAAAGAATTACTAGACCTTTTCATTTCTGTCTGCATAATTAGTATTACTAATACACAATATTTCAAATCCAAACATTTTAACCCCATACAACGTTTTAGTATTTGAACAATATGAAACCCTCTGCCTTTTGTATTGATCAACTAAGCTTGTTTGTGTTTCCTTAGAAGAGCTTGTGAAAACAGTGATAAATATTATCTCGGTTCGATATCCTACAACGAAGGGGACTAGGCAACCCTGACAATATGGTTACATTCCTGGCATTACGGCATACCTCTGCTTGATCACCACCAGTTCCCAGCTGTCCAAATTGGTTTCCTCCGAAACCATACACATCACCATCAGAAGAGATGCAAACAGTGTGCCACAGGCCTGCTGCAACACCCTCAATCCGAATGCCCAGCAAGGAAGATACGCATGTTGGGCTTAATTCATCATCTGCACTTCCTTGGCCACACTTGACGATAGGAATCATAAAGAATTTAATTTTACTCCTTTCCCATGATATATTGAACGATGCAGAATGAAAATGTATAAGAAGTAAAGAAAGAAATATCTGCTATAAAAGACATAGAGTATGTTAACTATCCCTTCGAGATTGAACTTCATTTCAACATGTACAGTGCCTCTCTCCCCTTCCTTATCTACTTTACCTATAGTTTAACCCCTGAAGAATGGTTAATGCTGTGAACTAGAACAAGTCAAAATGATGGAAGCAAGGACTAACTTTTGAAAAAGGCAGTCAAACATGCAACTAAATCTGCTTACTGGCAAATTGATTATGCTATAACAGCTACTGTAAATGAATTCCAGAGCATAGAATTCAAATATGGAAGCCCTCAAAGATTTAACAGCTTCATCACAGAGTTAAACCCTTGCTTAATATCGAATTCTGCATTTTTGGATCACTCATTTAAACACCATACCAACTATTTTGCATTTTTTGATGCATCAGTCTTCCTTTATTAGGTACAACAAACACTATCTCCAGTATGCAATTGTATTAAGGAAGACAACTATAAAATTGACAAAAGGTAAGGGAAATGATTAAGAATGAAACTGGAGGGGAAAAGATTAAGGAATTTTTTGCAAGGACCACTGTAACAAAAAAAAGGGAGTGAAAATTCAGTTCTCGCAAATCAACTAAATGAGGTAGATGGTATTATAAAAAAAAAGAGTAGGTTCCGACAGGAAGCAAGATCCTTGACATGAATAGTTACCATGAGTTATGGTCTTAAGAAATTTGAACAGATTATTTACAAGAAGACAAAATTACACGATCAATTTTTCTGAGACTATATTGTGATTTTACCAGACAAAATTCTGAAATTACCAAAGCCAAATTGTGACAATGATTTGTAGCTCTGTGAAATTCCTCCCATATTGGATACAAAGGAAAAAAGAATCAATGCTATAAAGAGAAAAAAGAAAATTGGCCCGATAAAAGGCCAGATAGTTGCAGCACTGAAAACTTTTGGTAATGGCCAAGCTGTTGAGCGTTGAAAATAACTAATTAATTGCGCATTCAACATTAAGAGTAAGCATATGTCCAAAGAATTGTTTTGCAGAGCCAATGAAGATCTTATATAAGCAATAAAATCATCCAGACACAAAAGGCAACTTACAGTGCACCATTCAACAACAGTAAGGATGTTGAACAAAATTTTATTTTACAGTTAGATCAGTGAAATAGAAATAAGCAATGAGCATTCTCAAAAATGTAACAAAAAACTGGCATGTTTAAATCAATGCACATGATTAAAAAAAGAAAAAAAAAACATGTGCAGAAGACAACTACCACAAAGAGAGGCAGCCAATGAGGAAAAGATGCTTATCTAAAAGATTTAAATTGTCTAAAGTACCTGTCCATAGAGTCCCCAACCAAAAGTAAGTAATGCCCCAGCATCTGCAACATTATGTTTATAAGCACATTAATATAAGCAGTGATTCATCAGATAATTGATAAAACTGAAGGTAAAAGATAAAACAGGCATAAAATTAATAAAAGCGACCCAGTTGGACAACATCTCCATCAAAGAGGTTTTTGCAACATCCCCACTAATTTGCCAAACTTAAGGTGCTCAGCCCTCAACTATGCAACCACAATGAAATAAGTAAGTGGATCTGACGTATGACTCAAACAATCCTGTAACTCTTTACCATATTGAATGACAAGAAAATTTAGGAAAAAATAATGAGCATAAAAGAACAATTACAGAAAACAAACCTGTGATGACTGCACTGTGCCTCCCTCCACAGGCAATACCCTTCACATAACTTTCAGGAACTCTGAAACTCTGACCCTCTGAAGTCATGACCCCTCGAGAAAGCGCTGTGGTTCTGTCTTTACCATAAGAAGGATCAATGCAAGGTACAGGATGAGGAGAAGACACCATTCGTATCCGGGAGCCCAAACCAAGTTGCCCTTCTCCTCCATAGCCCCAGCCCCACACCTGTCTCTGAAACATTGAGAGCCAGAACAATTTCTTTTTTATAACATAATCAAGCCACGGAAGCTCCAAGCTCCCTAGCTCGTAGCAATCATTAACATTACCAATGCTCAGATTAAACTGAACGACTGAATATAGAATTTCTTGGACGGAATGATTCATGATAAGACAGTACCTGACAAGGCTAGAGTCGGCGGCCTCCAGCGGCAACGGTATGAATCCTCACTCCAGGATTCAATGTCACTAGGCATGGCAAAGCAGAAAGTGTCTCATCCCCAGATGATGAGCTTTCAGCTGCTTGTTTTGGTGATGATACTCTCCTTCTCTTAGTAGTTTCACCTCCACTTCCTCTGCTATCAACAGCAGACAAGTTTCCATTTCCACCAGTAGATTTTGAGCCTTGAGAGCGAGGGCTCACTGCAATCATAAGTTTAGACTAGAGCGCAACACAATGAACAATTCCACTGTGCATATGAAGAAGCCAAACTGTATCTACCTTGCTCTGGCAAGAACTGACTTTGTCTTTCAAACACACCCTTTCCTGCATTTCCCACTCCAGATGGCTCACCAAAGACCTTTCTAGAGGGAACACACTCCTTCCATCCCCATGTATGAACTTCTCCATGTTCTGTGCTTAAAAATTAATAAGAATTTAGTAAGGCTTCGGCAGCATGATTTTTCATGGAAGAAAATATGAGAGGGAAAAATGATTGATGGAGACAAATATGAAGGATTTCATCAAGTCCATTAGTCCAATAAGGACACTAGTTTTACCTGTAGCTGCCACGCAATGGGCCCAGCCTCAGCAGCTCTGATGATAGAAGTTTCAGTTGGTAGAGGAAAAGGCTCGGGAATTTCCTAAACAGGATATTAAGAGGAAATGTAGGTCAGATGTGATGGAACTAAAACCAAAAAGATCTGTAAAATGAAGCTGAATTCTCATAGAGTGCCGAACTACCCCGTGCTTCCCGGATGTAACATAGCTCTGTACTAGATCATCTGTTGAACCCCATGTAATAAGCTTGCCGGAGTCTGATGGAGAAAGAATAATGAGTAAAAAAAACAAGAATCCAGCAATCAAGGTTTTCTCCCAATAAGACACATGATCGTGCTTAAAATGTTCTGAGATGATATGGAAAGGAAAGCCTCATCCTATCCTTTCCTTCAAACAATGCAAATTGGTGGAAGCTAGTCCAAGGCGCACAAAAGACAAGGGCCATGTGTTACTCTTTAAGCCCTCAGCCCTCAATATACAGAGAGGAAAGAAACAAAAGAGAAACAGACATGTTTTAAAGTTTAATACAAATTCAACGTTTGTAGTGCATAAGTTTAACAGAAACTATACAGGATCAAAAGGTAAGCTGAGAATTGCACCTCTCCCTCCAAAGCATTCTGAAACCTGTGTTTTGGAGGTTTGCATTTTCTTGGCCATAATATAATCCTCCATCCCTTTTGTTCTGCATTACCAAGTTAAAAGTCTTAAAACTGAACCTTACCAGAGGTGGAGACTCCAGTGAAGTATCAGGGGATTTAGTTTCACAAATGTGAGAGATAACTACAAACAGCAAGTACTTACCAAATATGAGCATCATCTAAGGAAGTGATCTTCAGATCTCCGGAGGAACATATATTCATATAGTACTGAAATCCCCAGGATCCCTAACGCAAAAGTCACAGCTAACCATGGCCCTCGTGCTTCTTGTTTGAATCTGCATCAATCAAACTCTAGTTAGTATAAAAAATTCAACCAAACTCTAGTTACTTAGAACTGATCAACTAGCAACTTAACCTATATAAATCATTCAGCAATGAGATATTCATCGATTACCTGCAGTGCATCTCATGCTTTCTTAAGGGATCTCCAAGGTTAAGAGAGCTAACATGTCGCAACTCATTATTTGCCACATCCCAACCGTATATGCAGATAGGGCGAGACTGATTTGTTGTGTCGTATACATCCACCAGGATAGTCCGTTGTCGCGGGAGCTGTTGACATACCATTTCAATAATAGGCTCCATTTCATACACTGCTCCAAGATACCTGCTTGACATCATAAGAGGGCATTATTAACGCTTGTTACAAAGATATATAGTTTCGAAGAATATTTAACTACTAAGAGAATCATACCCAATAGTGGCTTGAATCCTCTCATTTGGGGTTGCACTTGGAGGGAGATGAGTCTTATAGACCGTAAAGGTCAAAATAATTCCAAGGCGGTTGGTTTTCAGTAACCTGAACGGTGCACTTAAAACCCCCCTCCCTGAAACCCTGGATCGCAAAACATTTTCACGATCTTCCTGCAGGTAAAACTTTATGATACGATGCCGTTGGCTCGTATCATACATTGTAAGTAAACGACTGGTCTTTTAGTGCTAGTATAGAGTATAAATACTCTATCCACAACTCTTGTAACAGGATTGATCAATTGGAATCGTATTGTTTTCGTTTCTTTCTTGTTCTTTTCTTTATTTTCTTGTTCTTTCTCTTCTTCATTGTTCTCTGTTACGATTCTATCGTAACAATTGGCGCCGTCTGTGGGAACTCACGCCGTTCTTGGCGGTTTCCGTTTGCTATGGAGCAACAGTACAGCCATCACTGGTGGTCGTCACCGGCGATGGTGTCACCGTTCCAGACCGAGGCAGGCCACTCCTCACCGTGGGGGGTGGAGCAGCCATGGCTTTCTTCTTCTCCGCCCACGCCCAATCCGTTCTACATGCAGCAAGATTCATTTTGGATGCAGCCGGGGATAGCGACGGAGCAGCGCTTCGCACAGCTCGGACCTCCAGTCGCTTATGGCACGCACCATCTCTTGGCCTCGCAATCTGGTTCTCCTCCTCGTGATTGGGTTTTCAATTCGTTAAACCCTAACCTGGTGTCCAATGCTGGGGTTCCGGTGACAGTTCCTCCTTCGCGACAGTTCATACCCACCGAGGCTTCTATGCAGTCGTTTTGTGCTCCATCGATGTTCTCTGCGGTTGGTGCCTGTTCTGTGCAACCGGTGGGAGATCAAGCTTTTTCTGGTCTTCACCATCAACCGTGTCCATCAACTGTTCGACAAAATGTGCAGTCCACATTTTCAGTTGAGGAACATAGGCGAGATATGGTGAATCAAAGACAGATGGAGGAGCTTTCTATCAACAATCTACGGTGGCATTATCAAATGGGTTTCACTCCTGGCAAGGTTCCAATTCTTGACACCAAAACCTTTACGATCACTGAATTCAATGAAAGAAGTTATATTAGCAACCTTTGTTGTTGGTGTGATGAAACTGAATTTACTGGGCATGTGTGTACACATCAATTATGGTTGAATGTCCAAGTCTTTGATG